>JANRGW010033191.1:68362-83859 GCA_024733675.1 Psilopsiagon aymara
GGGAGGGACTCTTCATTAGGGACTGTAGTGATAGGACAAGGGGTAAGGGGTTCAGACTTAAACAGGGGAAGTTTAGATTGGATATGAGGGAGAAATTCTTTAGAGTAAGGGTGGTGAGGCACTGGAATGGGTTGTCCAGGGAAGTTGGGAATGTTCCATCACTGGTGGTGTTCAGAGCCAGGCTGGACAGAGCCTTGGGTGGCATGGTTTAGTGTGAGGTGTCTGTGCCCATGGCAGGGGGGTTAGAACTAGATGATCTTAAGGTCCTTTCCATCCCTAACTGTTCTATGATTCTAAATTGAGCGTTTCAATACCTTTGCAGGGAGATGAAGGTAGTATGTGGCTGTGCCATAGAACATACTGTCCCACAAGGGTTGGCAGGTTTCCTGTCAGAATGCATTTGGCATAAGTTAATATATGACCGGGCACTCTTGTAAAGAAACCCCAAAACCCAGCCTATAGAACACAGTAATTTCTAGTTGTTTTACATGCATTGAGGATTATGGAAACTAATAGCAGCTGTACCAAATTAGTTACCCTATTTCTTAGGTTATGAGGATTTTGGTTTTTAGAATAAGTAGTTTAGGCATGACTAGGCATGAGTAAGTAACTCCTGAATTATGTTTTTAGGTTGATCAGGTTTAATTCATGAAGTTTTTAAGAAGTGGAATCCTTCTAGTTGGCATTTTTCATGAAGATTTTGCATTTCTCAAAACTTGGATTTAATATTAAGGAAAAGATACATACAGAAGCACAGTAATCTGAATTATTTGGTATTTTCTATGCCTTAAAATTTACTTGACTTGGAAAGAGTGATAAATATTTAGCTTTTTCTACCTTCTTGCATATATATTTAGAGGCATGTCTAAAAATACAGATGACTTTTTGTGCCTCACATTTTAATTCAGCAGAGGTTGAAATACATGATTTGGGATATACTTTCTAACTGCATAAGACACTGTTGTTCCTCCAGGTGTGGAAGAACGTCTTTGTTATCCCAAAGTCTTTAATTATGTGATCCACTTACTGTTTTTTTTCACTCCCTGGAATCTTTGCTTTATCTGTTACATACAGCAGAGCATATGCACTTAATGAGCAGCTGTTTGGTGTTTTTGTTTTCTCCTCATTAGATATGTGTCCTAATGCTTGCTTTGAAGTCAGAAATCTGAATTTCTTCCTGGGTTTTTGCTTCTATATATAGGAGAGTGTCTGAAATTTTGTTCTGTTTTTATCACACCTTCGTAATAAGAAAGATATTATCTACACTTTATGGATGTGACTTATATACACTTTATCTACACTTTATTATATAAACTCATAACATTAAATAAGAATTATTATATGCACTTTATCTACACTTTATGGATGGAGAAACAGAAATCCATCAGGCTTCAATAAATGTGATTCTTGAGTAACCCAGGAAACTGGTTGCCAGTTTAGAAATTTAAAGTGCAGCTCCCATGGTCTGCTGCATCTGTGAATGCTGAAGATTTTTGCACATCAGTCCTATATAGACTAGTCATGCAGAAGAAATACCATAGAAGAAAGACCTTGGTTCAGATGACTTCTTGGCACCTCATAGAATTTTTATGGCAGCGACAGAAGTGAAAATTCTGTTCTGCATGGCAGTTATTTTTTTGGTTATGTAAATTATGAGAGTGTTTTCTTTCTACAATTTCAGTCTTGTTTTTACATCTCACTTGTAACAAATGATATAGTGCTTCAGGTCTATCTTGTGCATTGAATAAGTCATGGCCTGTTGGGGGTGATGAGGATAGGAACATGTAGTCATGTTGTAACGCATATGCAGTGTCAATTGAGCTGTTGGAACAGACCACACAGCTGTATCCAGACTTTTCCAGCATTTGATGTTGCAACTGTAATGTTGTTCTCTTTATAGTGTGTTTCTTTGCTCTTAATTGGAATCTGAAATGGTATTAACTGGAAGGCTCAGAAGTAAAGCATCTTCCTGCCTCTTTAGCTGCCTCTTTGTATAACATGTGGTGGTTTTCTGGATAGACTGTTGCTGAAAAGAGGAGAAATCTAGGCAAATAGGTTTTATGTCGTCCTCATCATTAGCAAAAGTGTTGGATTGAATTTTAGTCTCTGGAACAAGTTGTTATAGTTTTGGAATATATGGGGAAGAGGAAAGCAATGAAATAAAAATACTCACTTGAAGCGAGAAGGAGAAAGATGTTACTTTTCCATAGCTAGAACGTTTAAGCTGTTCTCTATGGCTTGGATACAATCCTCACTGAAGTGGGGGAAGAAAAATTATATTTAAATCTCACAGGCTTTTTTTTCCCCTTCAGTTTTAAACAAAACTGTAATTCTCATTTGATTTTTTACACTTAAAGCAGCACTGTCTGTATGAAAAAATACTTTTCCATGGGGAAGGACAAGTAGAGTGTGGCAGTCTATTACTGTGAATGTGTAAATATGAATGTCTACACAGTGTATTGGGGAATGGGATGCAAGATCACTCTGGCCAGTGCCAACTAGGCCAGTACGAGCAGGCAGTGCTTACTAGCCTTGGTTCAAGACAAAGCTTGTGAACCTTGTGGAAGCCTGTGCTTCATCTACTTAGTTGCCGTTTTGTCAGAGGTCACCTTCAGAACTGAAGAATGGAATGTAGAGGTGTGCTAGAGAATTACAACTTACTAGCAAAATTCGGTTGATTTAATTTATAATTATAATTCAGTTGGTTGTTACAGCCATAGTGTGCCATTGCATTTGACATTTTTTCCTTTTATCCAGTTGTGATCTTTGCCAGGGTACTTGCTTTTCTTTCAGTGTACTGGTGACCTTCATTGAAAATTACATTACAGAGTATAGAGATTGATTTATTGGGGAGGTTTGCTTTTTAAAACTAATATAAAAGCATACTGCTAGCATACGTTGAAGCGCATTCTGGTGTTAACTTTCCATTAAGAGTGTATAGTTGGCTTGGAACAGCTGCACATTGTCCCAGCATTCAGTGTAATTAATCTATGATGTGCTCATTGTACATTGCATTATTTTCTTGTGTAAAAGTTATTTCAAAAATGGTTTGTTGGCTGTTCTTGAGACCTTGCCTCATTTCTTCAGTTATGAGTTCTGCAGTCTCACATTGCTTAGTAGTTTGATATTTTCTCTGTAACCTGAATTGCTTGTTTCTCTTGCAGCCTTTGGATATCCCTGATGGTCGAAGGGCTCCATTACCTGCTCACTATCGTAGTAGTAGTACACGAAGCATTGACACTCAGACTCCATCTGTCCAGGAGCGCAGCAGCAGCTGCAGCAGTCATTCACCATGTGTCTCTCCCTTTTGCCCTCCTGAATCTCAGGATGGGAGTCCTTGCTCAACAGAAGATTTACTCTATGATCGTGATAAAGGTGAGAGTAGAATGACCTGCCTTTACCTATGGGAGGCATGTGGTGTCCTGCTTTTACAACTACCTTCATTTTACTCATTACATCAGTTTTTGGTTTTGTTTAATGGTTGTGGAGGGATTGAGGATTTATCTTAAAATTGGTTTTGTTTGTTTACATATCTTTTTCCCTCTTGTTTGTGAAACTTCACAAACATCTTCCATAAATACGTCAGAGGAGCACAGCAAACAGTCTTAACTATTTATGAAGATTCTAATGTGAAGAATTCAGTCTGTAACATGTTCATGTTTAAAAAAAGGTTTCAAGAAGGCTTGTGGTAGACTGTATGTCTTCATCATGGGTGAGTTACTCGCTGAACAAAATGGTGATGAAGTAATTTTTGGACTGCTTTTTAAAGTACTCTGCTTCTGAACTCTTACATTCCACTTGAAGCTATTTGGTGAGGCGCTCAGATATGAGCTTGACCAATCTGATGGGGAGTAATTACTTGTCTGTGTATGTTGCATAACAACCCAAAATTTCTTAATAATTTATGTGTTTATATGTCAATATCTTGTGCCTTTTTTTTTTTCCTCAAAGTTTGTAAAGTGTCGTTTGATTTTGTAGAGGGAGTAAACTGGAGCTTACATGTTCTGACACAACATGTAGTGTGAAAATACAGGCACCAGTGTAAGAAGACTTGATTTTTTGAACAACTATCCTTGAGCTTCTCGACAGCTGGTTGGAAACACAGGCTTTAGTTTGGAGGGATGTAGGATTTGTGTAAAACATGCAAGCTAAGAGTAGTAAGTTTCACAGAGAAAACAGGATTTTAAGCTTTAATTTAGATTTACAAATGAGCTAAAGACAGCAGTATCTTGGGGCTGTAAGTGAGGTTAAGCTTTTTCTGCAAGTACTGGGTGCTTAATTCTTAAAGTAACTTGGGAATAAGATTGGGGGAGGCATTGGGAGAAGTACTTGGTTTCTGAAAAGTATTGCTTTCCCACCTTGAGTTTAAAAGGAAGTAGTGGAAAACAAATCCACCTGCCCAAGTCCTGGATTGGGGGTGGCTTGTGTAAGTTAACCACATCAAAGCAAAAGTCATAGCTCAGCATAATAGTTGGCCAAGCTCCAAAAATAACAGGGGTATCAGCCCCCCCGACATTTCTCTTTCTTATAGTATGCATGTGAATTGTAATGTATTGTCTTGACTAAATCACTATAGAGATATCCACTCAGGTGTTGGCATACAAGGAAATGTCTAGACAGGTTAATTTGTTCGTATTTGTCCTGATAAAAAGTATAAGTTAAGTTAAAAAGCAAGGAAATGAACAATTCCTTTTGCAGTTAGCAGTCAGTTATCATAGTAATTGGAATTTTCAGTTGTACTTTATTGGCAGTAGTGTATTTAATCTTCTTAATGCTTTTCAGTGGTTTTTATCTCTTGTCTTGGATATTTTGAACAGCTGATTGGAGTAAAATTTACTGCAGAACTTCACGATGAATAGAGACTTATTTGTGGATTTTGGCTTTAAGACTGGCTTTAATGCTTGTTTTTTATCAAAAGCCTGCTTTAATCATAGAGTGTAGGTGATGGTGATAAACAGTCAGCTTTGTAAGGTTAAAATAATTGCATTTCTAAATTAGTTTAAGGTACTTAATACTGTGCTTATGAAAAAGCTTGAAGTGTTTATCACAACTTTGTTCTTTAAGGACAAGATAGAAAAATATGTAGTTGTTTTTAAGAGAAAGAGATTTCTTCAGAGGTTGTGAAAGTTATAATCAGACAGGTGCCTTTTGCTCTCAGATAATTAAGATCCTACAGGCCAGTTGTTCTGAATATTATCTTAAAAACAGTTAAATATGAGAGATACAGGTAGAAATTACAAGGGAATAGCAAGCTTTGAGAGCTTATTAACATCTGTTGTCAATGTTAACTGCTTTATGAAACAAAACTCAGTGTTTTTCACACTTTCATTTTAAAGGTCTTAGTGATGCTAGAATAAAACTTGTGAGTTTGCTTTCGGGCCTGTTAAGTTTTGAAAAACTCATTGTATAACCAAACACAGGCACTTTAAACCCAAGATATTTTTCTGATACTTTTCTCAAGTTGAGGTTTTATTTCCTCTCTATAGGAATAACTTGGCTTTACCATTAAAAAATATAAATATCAGCTTTATGAATGCTCCAGAGTGTATTGCTGAATTGGAAGGGGAGGTTGGTAACTTCACTGAGGCACATGAGCAGTGAGAGAAGCCAGCCGTCTGTACAGACCAAGCACTGCTTTACATTTCTAAAGCATCTATTTATTGTGCAAAGCTGTGCTTTGGCCTGAGGCCTTCCCAGCTGCTCTTTGGACTGTATCAGCTGTTTGGTTTACCTTTTCTGTGAGAAGCTTCTAAACCTTTTGAATTTTTCAAAAAAGAAAGTGAAAACTAAATTTCAGAAAATGCCCACAATGACTGCTCCAAATGGATTAGTGATACTGAATGGTATTGATTGGAGCAGAGACAGAAGGGTGGGAAAGAAGGTGTTTTAATGGCACCTGGCTTTATGATTTTGTTTTCTAGTATCAGCCTATTGCAAGGTAAGTGACTGCCTTGCCACATTAAAGCTACTGATTTCACTAGATCAGTTTTACGATATTCTGCTCCATAAGAATATAATTTGGGGTGCTGCACAGCATACTTAGCAGCTGTGACAGAGGTAAAGTTCAAAGGCATCCTTAGGTACAAGCACATGAAATTCACCTTTTTTGTACAAACGTAGATAGTATAAGCTGTTTTGCAGGGATTTTGATATAGATGCTTTTGTGTAGCATTGTATATTCCTGCTGTTGTTAGCAGGCTGTTACAAACAACATGTTCATGAAGGTGAGCTGAAGACACGTTTTAACTTCTGGCCATCCGATTCATAGTTTTTAAGATTAAAATTCTATGTGAAGTCTTCGGAGAGTTTTAAGAAGCATGTGGTTTTGAGTCTATCAAAACAAATCTCATGGCTCACTGGCAGTGTTTCTTGTTTCTGTTAAGTTTTGTCACTAAAACCCTGTTTTACAGATACGTTTTGTTCTCATATATGCAAGGTACAATTTGTGATATTAAGTCTTCTGCTTAAAATAGTGTTTTTAGCATTTAATTACAATCTTGAACATTCTCTAGACAAGAGAATACATCCATTTTGAATATTTATGTTTATAAATTATGTGTAATAAGGCTCCATATTGTCTGCTATGTGGTTATGGTAACAAAACTCCCTTTAAAGGTTACATCTGTTAATCTTCAATCATTGTCATCTTAATGGAATTTGATTCGTTGGTTGAAATACACCAGTGGAGCACACCCTGTTGGTGGAAGGGTGGAAGATACAGATGTGTCCTCTGACATGAAGGCTCCTGCACCGCAGCCTCTGAGACAGTAAAAAACCAATGCGTAAATGACGCAATTTGAGAATATACATTTGTAGTGTCATTGAGGATCAGTAATGTGACAGTTTAGCACTTAAGAGCTTACAGGATACACAAGTGGAGACTGGCTTAAGCTGTAAATTCCACCTCTTGCCACTTCAGTTCATTGCATGTTTGCCCGGTACCCTTTTGTTCTCACGCTACTGCTGTACATGTACATGTGAGCCTGCTGATAATCACATGTACTTTTCAAATAGTAGTGTGGTATGTATTTGGTCAAAATGAAAGGCTAATAACTTAGGAAACTGAAAGCAGGGAGGGTAAAGAGAGCAGCAGAATGGTTAAATTATCCAACATAATTTTTTTTCAGTTGTTTGACAGCTGTCGTATATAGGAAGTTTCAGCCAGACAGGGCTAAATAAACTGAAAACTTGATTGAAAACTAAACTGGCTAGACGAGACTAAATCTTCCAAGAACTGTCTTTGAATTCCGTTCGATTCTTTCCTTGGATGTATTTCCACAGTTTTTTACTACTTGGTGGAATGAACAGTAGCACATTTTATGTCTCAAGTTTTTTAAATGGAAACTTGGATCTTCAATTTTAAATATTAGAAGGAGGAAACAAACTGTCTGGGTTCTGTTAATGATTTCTGAGTTTGGAATGAGCTGTGAGGGCCAGTAGTGGAAAAGTGCCAACAGGACCATCATGCTCCCAGCTTGGCAAATATCCGTGTTGTCTGTAAGCTTTTTCTGCCTTCGTACAGTTAACACCTAAAATTCTGTAAATAGAAGTTCTGTGTTCACAGCAAGAAGGAGCTTGAATAATCAATACACTACTGAGGTTCTCCTCAACTGGTGAGGTGTTCGGTTTGTTTTCTCGTATCTTTCATAGTAAATCTCCAAAGGGAAGTATGATATTTGAGCTGGTTTGTGTCTTGTACGGGAGATGTTTCAAAACCTCTAATGATTAGCCTTTGTATTTGATTCATGGTCATAAAGAAATTACTGTTTGCAAGCTGTTAAAGACAAATTTAAGTGCTTCAGTGAATCTAGATCATAGTGCTTGGAGCTTTGGTTGGTTTTCCACTGCTGCTGAAAAGGCACACGTGAAAAACAGCAGAATAAACAAAAGTATCAGAATTTAAAATGGCAAGATACCCCACACTGGTGGGAGGACTCAAAAGGAACTAAAGCAAGAGCAGTTATTTCTCTATAAATAAGGTGTGTTTATAAGTTAGGGGATCCTTCCCCCCTTGCTATTTTGTTTCATTTGTTTAATTGTAAGCCCAAGCAAAGGTTAGGAGTCACTGATAGTAGCCTGAGATAGATGTTGCTCTTTGAAAAGGTAGAAGCCACTGCAGAAAGCTACTTTTCTGTGAGTAATTATTTTTGTATATACTTTATTGAATATCAGGCTGTCAAGATGAGTGTTTAAAGTGAACTCTTTCACAGTGTCAAGTTTTCAGGATTTTGTACTTGCGTCATTACCATTGTTGAGCCTTCTCTTAAATTTTCCTGGAGTATAAAGAAATCTGCCTATTGCCTTGGATCCTGGATCTTTGCACCTTTAGTTCTAAGTGTGTCTAAAGAAAGACAGCTAGACTTTGGAATACCTGTATCATGTAGTTAGTAGTGATGAGAGAATTGAATTGAATAGTGGCAGCTTGATTTTTGGATAATAAACAACTTCACAAAAGCAACTAAGGTTGGACATTGTAATGATGAGTTATCAGCACGGGTGTTACAAACATGTTTTGTTTCTTTGCAACTTCTATTCAGTATACTAACAAAGTGAAGCATTATGTTTAAGATGCATGCTGTATACACACTTCTTCAATACTTGTGTTTATACAGTCAGAAGGCATATTGTCATTACCACTCATAGTTCTTCTTGCATGTATTATGCATATTACCTCGTTCATTTGTGTTTTTGGAAATACATAATGAAGAACATACTTGTTTCCAGGATAACAGCTCTGCTTTGTTCCGATTGCAGTATTCTGGATAAAAATATCCTCCTGTTACGTGTTGTTATATGATAGATTACTGCTGCACTGAAGCTTTTATACAGAAGAAATGTACTATACAAGGGTGTTAGAAATAGCCTGCAATAAAGGAAGCATTGTTGTGGAAGCAAACCGGCATAGTGGCTAAATTGTGAAAAACGGCATCTTGTTTGGAAATCGAATTTAATTAAAAGCACTCTCAATCTCTAGTAATATAACTGCTTTAAATTTTCAGACAGTGGGAGTAGCTCACCGTTGCCCAAGTATGCTTCATCTCCCAAACCAAACAACAGCTACATGTTCAAACGAGAGCCCCCAGAGGGATGTGAGCGAGTGAAGGTCTTTGAGGAAATGTCGTAAGTAATGCCTTTTATATCAGCTGGTATCTGCAAAGCAGTAAACCTGTTTACTGAGCCTATTCAACTGCAGATGAATAAACTATTCCAGCTGATGAGTTTTTCAGGAGTAAACTATTCTTAGAGTTTGTACAGAAGAGAAGCTGAAGTATTCACGTTGGTTTGAAGAGGAAATGGAGTCTTTTATGCTTGAACTCTTTTTGTGCATTTATAAAAGGCAACAAAAATCCAAGCAGAAAAGATAAGGTACATTTAATTTCCTAAGCAGTTATAAGCCTCTTTCCATATATTCTTTTTTATTAACTTTTTAAGTGTACATGGCTTAAAACAAAACTCTCCTTGTCATAATGTATCAGTTCCAAGCACAGGTTACATTTTGATACATATAAAACCTATAAAATGGAATGAAACATACTTAAAGTGTTTGTAGATGATAGTATACTTATGGCATGGACTTTGCTCAATTGTTTTGCTGAGCAAGAAATTGGAAATTAAGTTCTTGGACATCATGTCTTTTTCCCCTAGACCCAGCAGTATTTGAGCACATGCTGTCAAGGTTGCATGCTTAGCTCCTGTGGATGAAAGAATTAAGGAGGGAACTTTCTTGCTCTGACAGCTTTTTTTGCTTGCTGGATGGCAAAGGAGCAATGTTGGGTTGTGGAGGAAGCCTCCAAGATGTATTACACAATGCTGTAAAGGAGAGGTCTATTTCATGGAGGTTCTCAAAGGGATTTAATATGACTAAATGTCTTGTTACTGCATTGTTTTTATTCAAGAAGGGTTTGTGCTGCTCTAAATTACTGCGGCATTTTTTCACATGCATATATACTGCAGATTTTTCTTGCTGGAAGTTGCATGTTTTTCCAGTAATTAGTAAGTCATTTTTGTGACAATGCTATTCTTAATGCTGTGGATCAGTTAGCTGACTACCAATATGGAAGATGTTTGCCCCTCTGTCCAATTAATCCCATTCCTTGTCATTCACATTTTAGCAACGTGTAGAACCACAAAGTTAATGATGTAGGAGACATCTTGGATGGCCAGGTACATAATCCTTTTTCTTCTTGTAGGTCTCGTCAGCCTGTCTCAGCCCCTCTCTTTTCATGTCCTGACAAAAACAAGGTTAATTTCATCCCAACTGGATCAGCTTTCTGTCCTGTAAAACTCCTGGGCCCCCTCCTTCCTGCTTCAGACCTGACTCTGAAGAACTCTCCAAACTCTGGTCAAAGCACAGCTTTGAGCACCCTGACTGTTGAGCAGCTTTCGTCTCGGGTTTCTTTCTCATCTCTGTCAGATGACACCAGCACAATGGACTCCCCAGAGGTCCCGGTACAGCAGCCGTCCCCACAGCAGCAGCCGCTTTTGCAAGAAATTCAGACTGAAGACCATTCCTCTCCTCAGAGCTATGTGTTAATCTAGACCAAGGTGGAGCAGGCCTCTGCCCTGAAACAAGGACTGAGGAGACAGTAGTTCAGATACATCTGCATGAGTTGGCAACCTTTCAGAACAACACGGAATACTTAGCAGCATTCTCAATAAGTATCTCAGCGCTGTTCTTGGCAGGGACAGAATTCATATTCAGCATTTTTTGTGAGAAAGCGGTAATGCCTGCAGAATCCATATATCATTAAGCGTTTTAAGTGGAGACTATGCATTTCATAGTATGTTTGACCAGATTAGTACTGTGTCCTGTGTTCTGTTTCAAATTCTACAGTATAAATAAGCTCTATATATATATATAAAAAGGAAAAAAAAAAAAGTTGCCTGTCTGAATAGAAGATGTCTTGCTGTGTTGTGTCCTATGGAAAATACTGTACTTCAGGATTATGTTTACAATTGATCCAGGTGTTTATGTTTCTAACTTCTGTAATACACACAATGCAAAAAAAGAAAAAAAAAAGAAAAAAAGTGGCCACAACAGTTGCACAGTGCCCACCCTATGGCCTAGCTTCAGGTACTTCTCTTGAAGTGTAAACTCAGGTAACTTGGAATGTATAGCATATTGGGATATAAAATATTTTACAGCTACAAAGCTAAAGAGGGAACATCACTCTTTTGCCTTTCCTTATTTTATGCATTAATATTTCCTCATTACATTCCACTCTCTTGGAATAAGTGCATTCAGATCCAGGTGAATGATGACCCTGGACATGGGTGAACATGAGGAGAACCAGCAAATCTGTGATGTATATCACTTTGTCATGTGCTTACAAGTAAAACAACTGTTGCATTTACTGTCATTTCAATATATGTAAAAATGTGGCATTTAAAGGTTTCAGGTGTTGCTCAGTTAATGACTGTTAAACTGTTGCAAATACAGTGTTCAGTACTAGGCTGTACATGAGAAACATTCCACATTGTGTGTGAGAGAATTTTGAAAGACAAGAATGTTTTTGTTCAAGGACAGACATTTTTTTCAGGTTTCACAGAGGGGATGATGGGGATTTCCTCTCATGTTTTTGTTGGCAATTAAGGATGTGAAATGCTACTGTTACCGTCTAAAAGTCAAATTAATGTTTAGTTTCTCTTTTGGAAATGTTCATTCATTTGGTGGTTGGAAATAGGTTTTCAGATTTTGTCAAGCAGTGTTAGGTGAGCAGCATTTTATTTATGTAGGCACTAATTGTGTTTTGGGATTAAAGTCCAAAAGTAGCAAGTGGGTGTTCTAAGAAGGGTGGGGAAAACAGTAGTTTTTAAGTTCATGTTACTTAATCAAAGCTTCTCCCATAACTTTCAGTTACTTAAGCTGTGTGTGTAAAAGTGTGTTTTCCCCCTCCTTAAATGTGAATAAAAGAAAAATCCTTGTGAAATACTCCTGGTTTTGCAGGCTGGACACTTTTTCAAAATAGTACACGGCAGGAACGGGTTATTGGTGCTCTTCTGTTGTACTGCAACAAGAGGAGCGTTGCTTTCAGAGATAATTTCCTGTGATACAAAGAGGACCCCAGAGGCAAAATAAACTTGATGTTCTTGCTCCATTGCTTTCAGCTCAGTGGAACTACGTTTATGCTCTCTGCTCCTAAGAGAATAAGGTTCACCTTTTCCAGGGATTGAAGAGATTAGTAGCCTGCAGCTACTGAGCATTCAAACTTGCTCCATTATGTTTTTTTCCTCTTTTGATGATGAGATTGCAGGGGTGTGAGAGGGAGCCACCAATAACTACTCACTGAATATGTACTTTCTTTGGAGATAAAGCATCGTTTCCTTTTTATTACTGAGGTTTTGTTAATACTATCTCACAAGGTGGGATTTGCAGCCTATAAAACAAGTCACTGCTTTTGACTCCCCTTGCAGAAATATGGAAGGAGAGGTCTGTCTCTATCCCTTTTCATGTGAAAAACCACCTTGAAACAAAACAGCCATCTTTAACCCTACTAATCTCAGGCCTAGGTGAAAACACTATTTTATAAACTGAAGATAAAGGGGAGAAAATACTCATGATGTAAGTATCGATTCCTTTTAATACTTTTCTTTCTAGATTAACATTGCAGTATAATGACCTTTTTATGCTCTGGTTATGTCCAGATAAGAAATCATAGTCTCTGTTCTTGGTGTTAGGTTACCAGGGATACGATGAGTGGGTTTTAGATCAATGATGACCTCCGTGCAGTATTTGCAATGCCATTATGTGTTCTCTTTATTTTTTCCACGAGAAACTAAATATTAATTAAATTGCACATTTGTTCTTAGCAGATTTGAAGGTTTTGAACCAAATGTGTTAAAGCTAATGCTTTGCCATGTAAATTTCCCAGCAATTGTTTATCTGAATTGTATTCTACATCCAGCTGTAGAAATCTGTCAAATATTGTTTAAAGTTTTGTACATAGTTGTACTGTTATTTCTAGCCACTCTGCTGAACAGTATTCAAGTTATCACACAATATTGCTTTACACAAGGAAATGTGTGGCTTTTGTTTTGTATTTTTTTTTTTCGGTATAGAAGTTCCTGTGTCTTATTTAAATAAAAATTATAGTTAAAAAAAAAAAACCCAGCGTGGTGGGGGCGATGCACAAAAGCAGTGGTTCATTTATTGGTTTTGGAAACTGTGAAACGCCATAGAAAGAGAGTAAGGTTTAATACTGTTCCAAATTTACATCTGGAATAACGTCAGCCATGTATCCTTATGACTAGTCTGCTGTGTCTTCTGCAACAAGATAATCTCTTCTGTATGGATTTTTGCATGGTACTTCTAGGAAGGGGAAAAAATATAGCTGAATGCTTAAATATGCTTAAAATAGCATATTTTATTTTTACGTGTAATGAAGTTATTCTTTCTAAAGAGCATAGAGAAAACATCACTTAAAGGTTATTGGAAACTGTATCTGCTGCTGTGTTTCTGATATGGCTAATTTCAAGTTATCTGTTGAAAACTGTGAAAGCCATTAGATGTTTCACTCTGTGAAACTAAACTAAACCCCTAAAGGATGTGGTAGAAATCTACTGACAGTCTTGGTTTTGTGTTGTTTTGTATGAGTCAAATGATTGTCATGTGACTTGCGGAATAATTATTTCCAGATGGCAGTGAGGGGAGGGAGGAAGAAGAGTATTTAAATACATGTAAATCCTGCAAAGTCAGTGTTTACTGAAGAGCACCATGGCAATGGCCATCAAGAATGGTTTAACGCTTGTTATCAGTAAGTGGAAATGTAAGTTTTCAGCATCCCAAAGATTATAAGGTTTCGATGTGACTATGTTAAAAAGGTTAACTGAAAGCTAACTGAAATGCTGAAAGCCTGGAACCTTCCATGGCGTATCATCCTACGCAACATGATGTCCTTCAGTCAGAAACAGCTTGGTTTCAGCCATTTCGTCATTGGGGCTTGCTAGGCAAAGCTTTGCGACTGCCTTGTCCTCTAAAATGGATTTGGCTGCAGCAGTTTCAGGCTGTCCGTCTATGGGAGGGCGTTTTCTTCTCAAGAATTGCTTTGACAGGAGTGTGTATCTGGCCTTAGAGGACATGATGCAGCTTGTACCACTGGTAACTTTTTCACCATCCCTGTGGTGAACCTAGGCCTTGCCTGCTTAGCTATGGTTCTGGTTAGCATTCTGCTTCCTCGTAAGCCACACTTTCAAGTTGTGTGCTTAGTGCAATTCACTATTTATGTCTTCCTCCAAGCCAAGACAAGCAGTCTGGAAAGTGCTGGGAGTAGAGAGCTGATGAAATAATCTTCTCTTATGTCCCAGCTTTGTGACTAAAAGATTGTTCTCGACTTTTTCACCAAAAGGGTCCTGAAGCATTAGAACAGGCCGCCCAGGGAAGTGGTGGAGTCACCATGCCTGGAACTATTTAAAAGATGTATCAATGTGGTGCTCAGGGACATGGTTTAAGGATGGACTTGGCAGTAATAGGTTAAGTTGGACTTGATAATCCTAAGGGTTTTTCCAATGTAAGCTATTCTACAACCTGAATATTACGTTTCCTAGAGTTCTTGGTTCTGGGAGTGGACACTTCAGAGATTGGAAGAATTTGTAAGGTGAGCCCTTGGCTTATGTGTGCTGGAGGTAGGGGGCAACAGATAGTGACCCACTTCTGTTAAAAAGCAGAGTGCTATCGGGGGAATGATTTACAGCTTCCTGACAAATCGGTTCTTGGGAAGGGCCAGATTCTAGCCCAAGGGTAGAGTCTTGGTATCTTCACAGTATTTAAACATAAGCCTGGAAGCCTGGAGTAATACAGAATGAACATGAGTGTCATGGTTTAAGCCGTAAATCACACAGTTTGCTCACTCCCCCTCTCTTTCTTCCTGCATTACCCACTATATCCAGGTCCCTGAGCAAAAGCAATCCCATGAGTGGGTTTGCCTTTACCTGAAGCAGGAATAACCCAGACTGTCTTCTCCAGCAAATTCTTTATGTGCACCACAGGAACTTTGTTCCCTTCTACAGTATGTAAAAGTGCTGACTGGGCTGGGCCAGCCCTGTTGGCAGATCCTCTGGTGTTGACCAACCAGGTGGCCTTTGGTAAATGTGTGTCCCAGTGTTGGAAGTCCCACCACCCATTGCTCTCAATGTAGTTTTTAACAGCCCATTGTACCATTTGATTTTCCCAGAGGCTGGTGCATGGTGGGGGATGTGATATACCCACTCAATGCCATGCTCTTTGGCCCAAATGTCTGTAAGGCTGTTCCGGAAATGAGTCCCATTGTCTGATTCAATTCTCTCTGGTGTGCTGTGTCGCCACAAAATCTATTTCTCAAGGCCCAGGATAGTGTTCTGGGCAGTGGCGTGGGGCACAGTGTATGTTTCCAGACTTCTGGTGGTTGCTTCCACCATGGTAAGCACATGGCGCTTGCCTTGGCGTGTTGGTGGGAGTGTGATATAATCAATCTGCCAGGCCTCCCCATATTTGTACTTCAGCCATCGTCCTCCATACCAAA
>JANRGW010033191.1:85069-117819 GCA_024733675.1 Psilopsiagon aymara
GGACTGGTCCAAGGGCTACTGCGTGAACTATCTCTCGTTTGATTTGCTCAAAGGCTTGCTGTTGCTCAGGGCCCCATTTATACTTGGTGGGTAATGCGGGAAGCAAGGGGAGAGTCAGTGAGCAAACTGTGTGATTTACGGCTTAAACCACAACAGTTCTTTTTTGGGCCCAACATGGGGCACAAAGAGTTAGCGACAGGATTAATAGTCACTGGTCACAATGCTGATTTATTAGCTCTCAAGGTTGTTGCTGTGTATTTCACAGGTTCAGTGTACGATACTTTACTTACAGCCATTATTTGTTATCTTAACATTTTTCCAATATAGGTTTTGGGTTAAGGTTCTTGTTACATTGTGCTTTATTTGAATGACTTTTAATACAATAGAGTCAGTGATCATGAAACTGACCCGGCTTTTGTTCCCAGTGTGGTCACCAACTCTATACTTTGTGAGGTATGTAATGGAAATGTTTAGCAATTACACATCTCTTTTCACCTTCTCAGGTGGTCAACCTGTGAAGGAGACATTCTTTTATGCCCCAGCCCCCCTCCAAAACGTTTACAGCGTCATTAGAGAATTTTGAAGGTTTTGAATGGCCTTTGGGTATCCTTGAGACCTGCCTGCTGATTGTGATGGGGATCACTGTGTTGGCACGCATACAGAGTGTGTTTTACACATGACCATTTCATCTGGTCTTGAGAGTTACACAGAGTCGGGTTTGGGCCTTGCGTAGGGTAGGACAATGATACAGGAGGACCAAGAGATTTTCCCGGAGGCTGGACAGTCATGAGTGACAAGGTGTGTGGGACAGTATGGGCAAGTATCTAGGTCAGTGGGCCCTCTGGTGCTTTGGAACTTCACCACTGAACAAGTGCAAAATCCAGAAAAATTAGTAAAACACTTAAATGAGGTGTGTTGTCATCCTCGTCATATCAGAGGTGGACAAATCACGGCAACATGCTGGAGCTTGGCCTATGCTTACAGAGCCCTGTTCCACACTATCCAGCACCTTCAAAAGGAAAAAAAATGTCCCTGGATCTGAGGGTGGAGTAACGGACAGTGCAGCTACTCCAGCTCCCAGCACAGCAGCTACACCACCCCCAGGGGCAAGTACAGCAGCTACTCAAACTTGAACCATAACAGCGCAGTTACTAGTAGGAGTGCTGCACCAGCTACTAAGGAGGAGAAAAATGACTGCTACTGCTGAACCTGGGACACACGAGAAACTGAATAGGTTAGAAATGTTGGCTGGCATTGCAGTTGCAAGCAAAGGCCATGGAGGCTTAGCAAATTACTAGCCTTACTCCGTGGTGTAATGGATTGATACATTCGTCCATTACTTGAGGTAAAATCCAAGCAGCTCAAAGATAACAGATGACTAGTAGAAGTGTATGGAACAATTACTGCTGCAAAACAGCCTGGCTTGCTTTGCTAAAGACAGCCATGCCAAATACATTTTGAAGCTACAAAACTGGGAGGAAATAACCGTAGTTCCTGTGATGTGTTTCCAGAACATAAATGCAAGGAAAAAGTGAAAGCTGGGCAAGTACAACTGTTCCTGGGAAGTGCACGTACAGCCTTTCATAGTTGGTGCTTGGCTAAAAAGGAAGTTGTTTGACCAAAGATTGTCATGCTGTTAAAATACGTGTATCTAGTCTCTGTGTTAGTGTAACCAGTACTGGAAAACTAGTTCAGGAAAAGGCTGGAGGAGTCTCAGAGAAGAACTATAGGAATGAGTGAGGTACCGGAAAAAAAACCACTCGGCAAGGTTGTATAGGAGCTCAGCATGTTTAACTTGATGGCTAAGGAGGGACTTAATCCCAGTTAGTAAATACCTATGTATCAAGTATTTAGCAATGAGCTGCTTAAATTTAACAGACACGGAATACTGAAGCAATAAACAAAAAAGAAGCTGGATGCGTTCACAGTGGAAATGTGGATTTATTTTTGCACTAAGGGTAATTAGGTACTGGGCCAACTTGCACAGGTGGATGTTTTCAAGTACTGAGATGTTTAAAAGGAGTTGATCTTACAAAGGATGTGCTTGAAAATGGTGGTTTTATACGCCTATCATGATTATTTGGGGCTTTTCACACTTCAGTTGACCTTAAAGAGGCAGGGGTTTTAACTACCATAAGCATTCTTGCCCCTCTAAAAAAGTAGCATGCTGCAGTATTTTTAACTAGAGAATTACACTTTTAAAACTCTCTGGAATAGTTCTTTGAAGATAATCTCTGGCTTCTGAAAATTTTTTGGTTTGCATCCCACGTGCAGTCTCCAGTAAAGCAGCAGTGGTTGAGCAGCTTTATAGTGGTTTCAATTTCCATCACCTCCTCAATAGCACCATAATTTTGGAGAGAAGGCAAGAAACTGGAGATTAGCAATGTCCTTTTGGGGTGCAAAAGATCACAGAAATAATGTGTCACTCAAACAGGGCTGATTGGTAGGAAAATACACTGATCCAGAAGGCAGAGTGTTTCCTCGGTAAAGATCACAGTGGAAGCCAATGAACATGCAAGTTGAACTGCTAATTCAATTGACAAGAAAGAATAGCAATCAGATGAGCTGGATTAGGGAAATAACCCCTTTTTTTTAGGAAGAACTTGAAGTTTATCTCAGGTGTAACAAGCTTGGTGTTAAATTGGCTGCCTTGAGCTGGAGCCTGGAAGCTCCTGAAGAAGAGTTAGGAGCCTGGGAGAAATGAAAGCTGTGTAATCTTCCCCCTGGCCTTGTATGGGGGTCTGAGCTTGCTAATGCAGCGCAATTAGGCTAATAATGGCACCTCTAGAAAAATAAGTTTGTGAAGGGTGTTAGATTTGTTGTGTGTATCTGCACAGTGAAGTGTGTGGTTAAACTCTGCAGTGATTTGTACAGCTGTTGGTGGAGAAACAGTGTTTGCTCAGGGCAATGTATGTTAAGTAATACCCACTGTAACTGATTTCTTGTACCCTGGTTTTTACTTCTCCAAATAAGCTGTAAGTAAATAGCGCTATCTAAACCTGCACTGCTTGGCATGTCATGGTAACTAACTCTGGGTGTCTAACTGCTTACTGCAGGAGGAGATGAGAACTGAGAGCTCTTGAGATTTTTTGGGAAGAAGGTTCTTTCTCCATGGAGGAGAAAGCTAGAAGGAACTAGATAGACTCCCTGTTAAGGTTTGATGCCAAAGGGCTGCGTGATGCAGTTGCTCCTTTCAGATTTCTCTTTGGATAAGAATTTCTAGTCCTGCCCTATCTCTGTGATGCAGAGGTTTCTCAGGGAGTAACAGCCTCCATTTCCATCGGATTGGTGGTATCTCTGGGCTTGTTACATAGTGAAGAAAGAACTCACCCATGTGAAAAATTAAAAACTAAAGGTGTTGACTTTGGAAACTAAACCTTGTTTTTTTTGGAAATGGGGGAAAACGAATACCCTTCACTCTGCTTTTGTGATTCCTTTAGATTCTAACTCATTGTATGTCCTGAGGATGCTGAAAAATATTCAGCATTTTGGTGTCACTGAAAAAATTTCAGGCGTAGCCTTACATCTCTCTGACTGTATAGAGAGGTGTATTACAGGCTTTCACTGCATGGTTTTATTTTGGATGTGGCAAGTGTGTGTATTTTAAGGATTGCCTTCTCATTCAGGGGCTGTTGTTCATGAAACGAAGTTGGGCACAATGGTGGACATGCTTTCTGTTTCAGTGAAGAATGCCAAGGAGACAGTTCAGGCACTTTCTGAAATCAGTGCTGAAGAACCTTCTTTTCTCTAGGGAGGACTTTCTGTCCTTTTTGACCTTTTTCTGTAGGGGAATGCTGAACCCTTGGGGGCAAGGTGGGGGGATGAGGATGGTGGTAGTAGGTCTTTCTAATCAAAGAGAAAGCAAAGGCAGCCTTGGCCCTACCTGAACCTGATTTGGAGGATAATCTTGTATGTGCATATTTGTATGTACAGGATGTTCTTTGGGTTAGGAAAATAGTGGATGCCCTAATACAGCATTAACCTGGATAAGTGTCAGTCTCCAAATCAGGCCATCTAGCGATTGCCATCTATCTCTTTGCTGGCATCCTAACTGAAACGCTGTTGGGTGCAGCACTATAGCCTGATGTGGTTTTGTATCCAGTGAGAGAAAATACAGCTCCTCACAGTCCTGTTGTCTTGGCATTATTTGCCTACTTTGTCATCTTCAAGGTCTGTCTTGACCACATCACCTTGCAACCTTTGTTTGCAAAACCTGGACCACCTCTTTGTCCCTTGACCGGACAGGCCTCAGCACTGTTTCCTTAATGTCCTGGATACAAGTCCCCAGCAAGCTGTGAACCTCCCTGGATGTCAGGTCAGGTTGGCAGCGGAGAGCTCCCCACTGCATTCAAGCTGCTGGGCCTGGGCTTGACAGTTGTAGGGACTTCGTGGATTTGGCTCCCAGGGCAGCGGCCCTGTTCTGTAGATGCAGATCTGCAGGTGGAGCATGAGCTGTCCTCCTGGTGCCAGAACATCACCACCTCCCCGCCTTCACCATCATGGGAGTCTCTGTTTCCCAGCCTGGTAAGTACAGGCTCTGCCTGCCCCTCCTGCGTGGGAGTCCCTTTCTGCCATCTCTGGTAACCAGGAGAGGTTTCCTGCTCCTTGCTCCAAACCAAGAGGATGTGACCTGATCTCCTGCAGCCTTCAGGACTTGAGGCAGGCAGCATCACAGTGTTGTTTTCAGGCTCCAGCAGTAAGCTGGGGACAGGAACCATCATGAGCCCATCAGGAACAACAAGACTGGCCCCCAGGTACTTGACACTATCATGGCTCAGGCCTTTGTGCTGTGTTATGTTTCATATACCCTGGTGCAGAAAACAAGCACCTTGACAAAGATTTTATCAGTGCTGATGGTATGTATATTGGATTAAGTTTTCCCTGCAGAAAGCCACTTGCTTTGCTTTGTCAGTCCTCCCTGTGTAAAGCAACTTGTTTTGGAAGTGTTGCACAGCAGGAGGACTTATTTTGGGGCCACACAAGCATTTTCCTGTATCTTTTTTTCCACTTGGATAACAACCATCAAACCCCCAACATTATGTACCCCAGCCTCAATTAAGCCCTCCATTAATTACTTCATGTGTTTATGGGGAACAGAGAGGGAACCCAAACCACTTACAGTGAAGCTGTACTGTTCATTGAAAACTACCCCAGGACAGACAGTTCAATCTGCTCCTGAAAATAGCAAGTAGGAAAGTGAACCGTTATGGATTTTTAGTGCTTGCTGATTGCTTTTAGTGTTTGGTAGCAGGATGGGCTGTTAAAATGGGTGGGAGTAAGAGCAGGGGCTTTGAAGCAGTGTCAGTGCAGCCTTCCTTCCTGATTGCCTGCTTGCTATTTAGTCTTGTTTCCCTTTATGCTTTGTTTTGTAAGCCATTCCCATGGCTGAAACTGTGAGTGGTGAGATGGAGCTGCACTCCTGGAGGTCTATCCAGCCTTTGAAGCACAGCAATAATAACTAATGAACATGGCAAAAACTGGGGAAGCCAAGAGCTCTCTGGCCTCCAAGGAGACCCTGACTGCTTTCCTTAAAGCTGAAAGTAAAAGCTGTGAAGTGCTCTGTGTGGGAAGGGGAGAGAGGGTTTGGGACAGTGATAAAAGGAAGATCTTGTTCAATTAAGGGTTTCCTAATTATTTCCCTACATGAAGAGCAGTAACAGCTGTGTGTATTGTGCAGGTAAGCTTGGCTGTGGTTTGGTATCCAGTGGAGGTGACCACAGGCTCTGCGCAAGGGCTCTGGCATTGCCGTGGTCACTGCTGGCATCTCCCCCTAACACATGCTGCCTGTGTGACCTCTCTTGCCTCTAATACTGTTTTCTTTCCTGGTTTTAGCCAAATTTTCAGCCAAATCAGTGCCATTACAGGTGACTCTTGCAGTTGGAAAGGCCCTGCTAGGACACTGGAGCGGTGGCCCAGATTGAGATGGGTTTGGGATGCTCAAGGACCAGAGCCCTGGGCAGGCTTCTGTGACTTAACAGCACAGACTGGCATTTGGGGGGAAAAGGCTTGGACTGCTCATGTGCCTCTGGCTCCTGTGCAGCCCTGGCTGCTGTTGCCAGTTCAAGGGCCAACCTTGCAGAAAGGTCAGAGCAACTCTCCCAGGGCTTGTCTCATTCTTTAGATCTCTCTTGTCTTCTAAAAATCAAGCTATTGCCCTGCCGCGGTGAGGGTCATGCTCTGTTGTCAGACTCTGGTGTTACAAAGCTCTGGTACTCAAGTTCAAGGCAGAGATGACCATGGAAGACCACACAGACTGACTAATCAGTCCAGAAAAGCAGGCAGCTGTAACAGCAAAATGATTATTTCAGTGCCCATTTTAATTTCTGCATCTTGCGTGTAAAGGGTTCATTCTGAAGACTGCACATGGAGTGATAGCAGGAGTTTGGTTTTTATCCCTTGTCGAGTACTGCTCCTATTACATTCAGCGCGCTGTTCCCTGCAGCCAGCTGTGACCCACCCACCTAGATGGGGACAGGGTGAATGACTTCATTGTGCAGCACTTCTAAAGGGTGTTTTTCCTCTTTGCAGCCTGTTGATGAAGCAAGCATATGGCTTCCAGCACCTGTCCTGGGGCCTTTTCTACTGCTGTGGAAGTCCAAAATAAAAGATACACCCTACAGTAGGGTTCTGGGCCAGGTTAAAGACTTTTGTTTGAAGGGAAGACTGGCTGTAACTTCTTTAACAGCTGAGGTAGGTCTGTAATCACTTCTTATCTACTTTTTTTCTCCTCCTATTTTGGTATTCGTCACCCTGTAAAGATTCCAACAGCAACCAGTGTAAATAGCTGGCAGGTAGAGTGAGCCAGACCTTCACCTCCAAGCTGCAGCACACTTCTCTCTTTCTAATTTAAATATTGTAACTTTGAAAGCAGCCAAAACTTCATACCCTTCCACTGGCTAAATTACAAGGTTGGACACACCAAGCTTTTTCAATGGTAGAACAGTTAAAAGTTGATACACTTGATAGGAGTTGTATGCTGCTGCACAGAAAACGGCAGTCTCCTTGCTTTATCATAGCAAGAATGGTTTGGGTTGGGACTTTTTGAGTTGAAAGGGACCTTTAAAGGTCTTCTAGTCCAACCCTCCTGCCATGGACACCTTCCACCAGACCAGGCTGCTCACAGTCCCATCCAACCTGTCCTTGAACACTGCCAGGGATGGGGCAGCCACGGCTTCTCTGGACAACCTGTGCTAGTGCCTCACCACCCTCACAGTGAAGAATTTCTTACTAGCTAATCTAAATCTGCCCTTTTTCAGTTCAAAACTGTTGCCCCTTATCCTCAGAACCTGGTAAAAAGTCTCTCTCAGACTTTCTTATAGGCCTCCATTATATCTTGAAAACCACAGTAAGGTCTTCCCAGAGCCTTTTCTTCTCCAGGCTAAACAAGCTCAGTTCTCTCAGCCTGCCTCATAGCAGAGGTGCTCTAGCTCTCAGAGCATCTTCCTGGCCCTCCTCTGGACTCACTCCAGCATGTCTAACATGGTGGTCTCTCCTGTGCAGGCAAATACCTTGTATTACTTAAAGAGAAGTTTATACTGGTTTCTAATTAGTCAATGAGGAGAAAGTCAATTTTATGCTTAGGAGAACACTGTTAATGAACACCTGGGTAATGGTCTGATTGACTGTAAAGTCAGTCTGCCTTGGAGCTGGAGGCTGGATGGGTTCCCAAGGCCAAATGTGCTGAACCTGCAGGGCCTGTTTGCCCATAGAACCCTCATTTAATGTCACGGGAGTGTGTGTGTGGACATGGCGCTCACTTGCTGTGCACCATGGCAGCTGGCATCTGTGCACTGAGCACGTGGCAGAGTGAAGCCAGCAGCCCCAGCAGTGGGAAGCAGTTTGTTTGTACCTGGTTTGGCAGCGTAGCACTAGGTCATCTCAGCATTCCTGCTTCTCAGATGAGGCAGACCCTCTGCTGCTTGGCTACTGTCAAGCCCGGTTGTTGCTCTGCTTCCTGCCTTCCCACATGGTGACTTAACCAGAGGGGGTATACAGCAAATGCTAGATGACATAGCGTGCCTGGGTTGCAATAAGGACTCAAGTTTTGGTTACTTACATACCTGTAAACAACCCTTAGAAATATTCTGGGTCCCTAGCTGGCTGTGGCTTATTACAACCCAAGTCCAAAGCCTGCAACTGGTCCTCACTGAGGAGGTGAGTCAGCAGGGTTGGGCCAAACTGCATTGACCAGCTCTTTGCTCGCCTGCCCTGACAAGGAGATAAAAGCAGCTTGTGCTGGACCACATGGGTGGAAGCAGTAACTGCAGGAAGGGAGCCTGGAGAAGTGATGAGAGGCGGCACCTTTACCATGTCAGTGTCTTGCAGCTAGTCTGAAAAATCTTTGGGAACTGAATTCAGAGAAGGTAACTCCTTCCAGCTCTTCTTCCTTTGCCCTGGGGCTACTCCACCCCACATACTCTTAGCAGCAAGCATGGACAGTACAACCACCATTCCTTCTTCAGTGGTGCTCATCCAGTATCCCGTGACACTGCGGTGGGATGTGATGTCAAATGGCTGAGACAGAGGCCCTGGGACAGCTCATCATGATGCACAACATCTGAGAGCTGTGTCCTCATGTTAATCTCTGGCTCTACTGAGCATTTCCAGGCTTTGATCCTGGAGCTGTCAGGGCTTGTAGGCCTGCTGCTATTCCCACTTGGAGCAAACCTGCTGCTTGTGCTCCACTCCCAGCTGCCTTGTTGTTTAGGCAGTCCTGTTTTTAATAGCATATGGAGCCCCTAACACTTGAAGGGCACCCATTTAAAATAGGGTGTTGGGGGAAGGCAGGTGGTTGCTTGTGGCCAAGTGGTCCCGCATCGATGTACCACAGTGTCGTGCCCATGCAATGCTGGATATGGAACCAGCTGAAGGGAACAAGGTAAGTCGTATTATACTACATTGGAAGTTAATTATGATTGCTTAACAAGGCCAGAAAAGTTACTTGAAAAAGTTACTTGTTAGATTTCTCTACGAGCTGTTCTGTTCCCAAAGCGCGTGCTCCAGTTCCCCTGGAACAGCTGTTCTTAGATTTGTAGAAACCTTGACTCACAAAAATCAATTACATCAACTTTAATAAACTTCCTGATAAAGACAGTTAATCAATTACCTCTGTTTTCATCTGCCATGGGGGCTCGGCAGCTGTTTTTATTTTAAAACAAACCACTACTCACCCAGCATAAGGAAAGGGCATGAAGCATATTAAATCAAGATGAACGTTATGGGAGTAAGAACAATCAATCTGTAACTTCACCAGGATGATGAACTACCCTGTTGTCCCCCCTACTACATCACAGAAAATCTCTCCCAACAGCACTGGGGCATGGAGTGACACTGCAGCCCAGACTGCTGAGAAGCACGTGCCCTACACCTCATTAGAAGTAGGGAAGTATTGTTTGTAACTCTGTAACTAAGATTTTTGCCTGGGAAAAAAAGCCTATTTGCAGGATGCTAGCTTTCTTGCTCTAGTCTGCAACTCAGTAAATGCTCATGATAATAATGCATTGTACATAGGGATTTCAGTTGCTTTTCTTTAAGCAAATTAATCATATTTTAAATACCTTTGGCTCCTTTTTTTTTTTTTTCATTTTAAAGTGCAAAAAAATTGCATAGGGCAGAGACTAAGAATTCAAAGCTGAAGTTACTTTCAAAAATTACATGCTACACGGAACCTTAATATGAACTTTTTAGTAGTGCAGGCTGGGGGGAGGAGGGAGAAGAAAACAACCCTGCAGCCATATTTTTTCTTGTGTAAAAGGGACAATCATTCAGATGTTTTTCTACCTAAAATCATGATGAGGATTCAGAACATCTTTAGCTGAACTTGTGCAATGCCCTCAATTGTTCCAATCAAGACAGGAGCTTTTTTTGGCTTTTAATTTAAATCCTGAAAGTCTAGAATCTGTGACCTGAAAACCAAACCCAAACAGTTTTTAATGTCTTAAAGAAGAGTTAATTAGCTGTTTTGAAGGCAGTACAGCCTCATCTTTGCTTTTAGCCTAACTGCTTCAGCTACTAAAAACGCTAGAGTAGATTGTCCACAAGTGTTTTAGCAACTATCAAGGCAAATGTAATCCAGAGCAAATTTAGCAACCACAGACTTGCTTAAAGTTGCAAGAATCTGTTTTATGATTTCAGTGGTAACCCAGTTGGACTGAAAAGCAGCCTGTCTATCCCTTGAGCTGCTAATATTTCTGGCATTGCGGATAATTACAGTTTGAGATGAAGAGGACTTTGGGCAAAATCCCATGTTATGAGTGCAAACTAGCACTCATAAGCGTAAGTGCACCCCACCATAAACCTTAGGTATTTCCCAGTTAATCCACTTTGTAGATGTCTTATTTACTGCCAGAGGCTGAAGCACAGTCAGGCTACCCTCACAATGCTCAAGAAATTTATGCCTCTCACAAAAGACGGCTTATTGGGCAAGGGGCTGCCAGTACCAAACACCAGGAAATGCTGTGGAAGGAATCAAGTTTTATCTGTAGAAACAGTCAGACATCTACATCAGCTTCTATGCCTTCATTACCAGCCTCAGTGCTGGTAACATGGGTGGGCCAGGTACTGCACAGAGAGCCAACTCTTGTATGTGAAGATATTCTGCTAAATACCTGAAGAATTTCTCTGGCAAAAATGGAAGTACCTTGAGACTTCCAGGCCTACAGTTTTGAACAGAGGTGTTTCGAATGTGCTGAAGGTTCAACCAGATGAACTCTGGTCAGTCCAATCCCCAGAGTCACAGTATGTAGTGTTTTAGCTAGGAGCTGTCAAGTGCACATTAATGCTGCTTAGTGTGGCCATCCATGATGTGTGCTGCATTTGAGAAGAAGCAGGTCAATTCAGTTAACTTCTATGTTTATATAGCTGTTTTCAGGTTTCCAGTGCAGGCATTTAGTTATCTAATAGACCATGAGGGTAAGGATTAACTACCTGAGTGTACAGCTAACTGGTAGTGAAAAGCTTCCCCAACATAAAAGGAAAATGAACTGAATTAAAAAAGGGCCAAATACAATAAATTGCAGAAGTACAGCACACGGAACTTGTGCTCTTAAATGACTACTGCCACATGCTTTTTCCCTTCCTTTGCTGTAAAATGAGAGTGGGGAGGCAAAGAGGCACTGAATGAGTTCAACTTTTCTTACTGTCCTACTGGCTTACTATTCTGAAACAGGGCGAGTTATTAAGTACTGTCTAAAAACTGGTCATATTGTTTTATCCTCAAAACTGGTCATATTGTTTTATCCTCAGATGCTTGTTATGTACCAATTCAACAGTGCACCAGCATTCCAGTGGGAATAAAAGGTCCTTTTTGTCAAAATAATTTTATTAAAGAGTTAATGTCACAGCAAGCTCAAAATAACACATGCTTCAGAAAGAAAATGGATGAAAAATACTCACAACAGAAATATGAATGCTTTGAAGCATGGTAAAGCATCAGTTGTCAGAAACTTCTGCAAACAGGTGTAAATTCTGTTGATGCAATGGTGCAATGGAGAGAAATCTCCTCAGAAAAGAAGGCTGCTGGGCATGACTTCTATTTATGCAGTGCAGTTTGTCTAATAAGTTAAATCAGACAGGGTGCAATTTCCATGGCTGCATGGACTCAATTGCATTTCTTCAATAATTAGCCCCAATACAGGTTTTTCACTGCAAGTTCTAACGAAACAAATTTAGTTTGCATTTTAACAGAGCACTGATATATATTTTATATACATGATAGATGTCTGACTCATGCAGCCTCCCTGCTTACGTGTTGTTTTTTATTTACTCAAGAAACATTATAAAAAAATAGGTCTGCAATTTGTATTTCGCTCCAGTGTTAGCTTTGCATTACCTCAGGCAAAGACAGTGTTTCAGCAGATAATCTAATTTGGCAAGAAATCTGCCCTAATTCTTAACCTCATTTTTGTAAATCCACGTAGAAAATAAATGCGAACTCTTTATACAAAACAAGAGCAAGTAACTGTACCTATATAAAAGGGGATTCATTCCCTTTAGTTTTATTACCATGGCACATACTTATAGGTTCACAACAGCATACTAATTTTCATTTAGTTTTTTTTTTTTAAAAACTCCAAAATAGTGTTGATGAATGGAAGAATGTGAGTTACCATAGGCAGCTGACTCATGCATTAAGCAATTCATGTTCCTTATCAGTTTTCCCGACAGCATCAGGATTGGATAACGGGTCAAGGTCAGCAAAGAGACTGAACCAGGCAGTCAAGTCTTTTGGATTCTTTGTAGGCTCTGGAAAAGAGAAAAAAAAACCAAGCAAAAAGAAAAAAGTACAGACTTGTCAGCTATTTTAAAACAAAACTGACTGAATGTTTGACTGAGGTCAAACAAACGCTATGCTATTGTCTAATTTATTACTAAGGGCACTTCTGAGAAGAAAATTGGAATGAGCGATGGCATTTTAAAACACTACCTTTAACTGAAGGTAGAACTTTGGTAAGCATAAATGTTTTACGTCTGTCTGCTTGTGCATTTTGTATGCCTCCTGCCATGGTACATACACGAATGCTTTACTTAAAAGTAGAAACAGTCTTGCCCTGTCTAGCTTCATTTCATGAAAAGTATTTTATGTGTGTGTAATGTACCTGCATGCCTGCAGCAAAGTAAAAGGAAAGCAAGGACAAATTTGAATTTCAACCTCTATTAAAGGACTAAACTTCTTCACCTAAATCCAGTTCGTGCAACTGTTCTGTCCCCCCTATATATGACTGCACAAGGTTATTACTTATCTGGAACAAAGTTTAATGGGAAGGTATTGGTTGGACAGAGAGGGGGTATGTTTGAGAGCCAGCCCCAAGTACAGCTTCTAGTATTAGAGTGTATTTTTTGATTTATATAAAAAAAGTGAACCAGGAATATGTTCCTACAGCAGCTGGACTATTGCACCTGTGTCTATACTGATTTGCAGATTTCAGAGGTCTCCTACCGTCTCTTATTCCAACAGGGCAGATGTTCAGGTTAAAGCAGCGACAATTTTGGCTGCTATAAGGAAGATCCATCATCACTTGCTTTGTTTTTTCTGACGCTATGCTTAATTATACTGATATTAAAATAAGTTTTATACTGATATTGAAGTAAGTTGTGCTCTTCCATTCAGAGAAATGACGTTGCATGAAAGCATTTCTTCTGACACAAGGAATTTATGGGCAAAATAGACTCTGTGTGGCATGACATTCATCTTGGGCTCTGCAAGGCTGGAGTATCTGCCACTTTCTTAAACACAGATTTCAAAGCAGCTGAAGGCTGTTTCTTTTTTCAGGTGAAGCACTGTAGCCGTTTTATCACACTCATTTCCTAAAGAGCTTCCCAAACACCTTAAACCTCTTTTTTTTTTTTCTGAGCTGAAAAACGTCAGTCTTTTAATCCCAGGAGGCAGGGGAAGAAACACAAGTTCTCTTCTTCTGAACTGAACATCTTTGACATAGCCTCTGATCAAATGAGAATGCACAGAACAGGCTACAAACCAGCAATAAGGATTCACATATTTTTGGTTCACTTATCAAGAAAATCTGAGTGAAAATCAGCATGGCTTTGCCTAAGTAGATGGCAGGACTATGCACTCTTAGCTCTGCTGCATTTCAAACAGATGATTACTGACTGATATGATGTATGTTATCAACAAAATTTGCAATTAGGGTTCTTCTGCCTTATCAGTAGCCTGTATTTTAGCCACAATAGTCTCCTAGAGCTTCAAAACATTGTTTAGCATAGGCAAAGTGCATGCAGATGCTATTCTATGTGACTCAAAATTAAAGTAGTAGGAGAAACTGTAGTTTCAACTCCTTCATTACATAGTAACACAAAGTACCCTCCTTACATACTACCAAGCACTGAAGCCTACCAAATACACATATGTACGTATAATCAGCACTGAAACAAAGTGATTCACTAGTGAGCACAAGCTTCTTGACATGTAACTACTATAAATATAGGTTTTATTAAGATAGAGTAGCTGGAAAATACAGTAACTGGAAAGATACAAGAGTCACAGCTAAGAAGGAAAAGCAAAGCAACTGAAAAAATACATGACTGAATCACCTCTCAAGGGGGGTGCCTTGTTAACGTTCACATTCAGGCTGTTTGGTTTCTGTGCTGGCTGTGGTATAGATGGCTGTCTCACACTGTTAGCTGCCCATCCTAAAATTCAATAATGCAGCAGCATTAGCATGAAAAATGACTTTGTTAACTCCAAGAGTCTGGCAGCACGAGGCATACATCACACAACTGAGCAAAACATTACATTTATGGTTATGGTTGTTCATATCTTCCCTTGTACACAAGAAATCTGCAACCAGATAATTCAGACAAGCAACATCCTTAAGAAAAGAGTATCTGTGGATCAGTTCCATCACCTCTAGATTCAGGCAACTGTACTCTTTTCAAACCTTTAACCTGGCTAAAAAAGAAGATTTTCTCTTGTTTCTTTTACCTAATCACAGTTAATACTTGTTCACTGAAAGGCTAGGTGTGGGTATCACATTTGGGTGAAAATATCACGTATGCTAAACATTTTTCCACCTTTCTGTACAGTTCCAAAGAATTTCATTTTGTCAACTACTCTATGAAAAAATTTTTGGAGAACCCAGATTTTTTTAGTTAATTTTGGAATAATTAATTCTGGAAAAAAAAATTCTTGAAAAACACTTTGAAGAATTATATTCAAGATGCACAACTCTGAGTTAACTTAAAACTAGGTTTTAATGGAGCATTTCTTTGTTCTTCATCTGAAAGGGTCGTCTCATCAGGAAAAGAGTAACTGTGCAGGAAAACGTGAAACTGGGTATTAACAATTTTTTGTTCTTATATGCATTTTCCATAGCTACAAGAGAGTCATGATAAATACAGTTAGTGATGCCTGATAAACTAGGGAAAATGAAGTAGAGGTGTCGCACCCCTAGTTCAGAAATGTATTAGGAAAAAAACTGAGCATTTTTATCCTAGGCTTAAGATACTAAAATTCTCATGCTTTATCATGTTTAAAAGACTGGAGGTCACATTTCTACTTTCAGGAACATCTACTTTAAGTATCGCCTGATTAATTATCCATCCATCCATCTCAGGGATCTGGTATATCTAACTCTGCAGTATGAACAAACAGGATACTCATCTACACACAGTTAGCATTTCCTTATCCAGTCTGGTTTTTCTACAAGTTCATGCTTTCACATCCTTTATGTCCTCCCCCAAGATCCCTGTTAGATACTGGTACCTAGTTGCTGCACTTTACTGACAGTTACTGTAACAGCCATATTAGTCACAAAACCTCTTCCTCTCTCTGATTATTCTCATCACTCTTTGAACTTACGTGATTATAAAAGGTCTGAAGCCCAAGCTGTGTTACTAAAAAGGGGCAAGAACAGTGTTTGTATAAAATAACATTAATTAAGAAGAAAATTTAAAGCCACAAACATCCTCTGTATCTCTAAGGAAATAAAAAACTTCTTCAAAACCTGCATGCAAAGTGCTCAGATATATTTGTTCTAGGCACGGGTGATGAAGGCTTATGAGTTACCCTGTGCCCCTGAAAAGAGATTTTTCAGTTTACTCTTTCAAACAAGAAAATTTTAATCATAAATAATGAATAGTATGGCCTTAACACTTCAGAATGACATACTTTTCCAGGGATTTTCTCTCCTTGTGTTAGAAACGAGGAGTATGGCAGAGGACACTACACAAAACTACAGTAAACTGCAGTGCCTTGGGGGTGTTTGGAGATGCATTGCTAGAAAGTGTTTAAATATGTCAACAGATGGCAATGGATAAACTGAATGGCTTAAGTGAATAGGGCCAAACCCTAATTTCATAGAAATGAATGGGAGTACTGCCTGGAAACTTTCTGTGTAAGTCCCAGTGACTTCAGTGAGATCAGGAGTTGGCTCCCCCAGACATCACTGATGGTGGTTTACACTGATGAGACTGGCAAACCACAGAACAAAACACTGCAGACCACTTAACTGTTTTGGAGCCCTCCTTTTGAGTCCCTGGACTAAGGCTGGGTAAGCAGCATGGCCATCCCTCGAGAGAGATGCTGTGGTCTGGTTTTCTGTTCATTGAAACACAGGTAGCTTAAGTACCACTTGGGAAACAAAAAGAACCTAACAGCAGCAACAAATTCATCCAACCAAAAATGCTTCAGAAAACCAGCGATGCTTTCATAATTAACTTATCCACCTATGAAAGTACCTGGAAAGTCTGCCAGAATTTTTCTTAAATACTTTCAAGAATTTTTAGTGTCCACTCACAGTGAGCTACACAGAACAATCAAAACCAACTGCAGCCTATCAATTTGAAAACAGCTGTTGGCCCTAAGCCTGTTCAGGTTTGCCTGTTCACAGGATGGCTTTGTTATGCGACTAGACAAAAGATTATTGCTGGGACAGCAAGGAAACCAAACAGCTTTCTTTTTAGCTAGCATCTTCACAAGCATTACCACAATTAAATTTAGAAATGGAAATGGTGAGCTGCACATTTTCTTACCAACTAGAATATATGCACATGTAGGGAAGATAAAGAGGAGCCCTTAGTGGTCTGAATAAGTAAATGAAGCCATAACCTTTACAAAAGAGAAAGCTAATGCTAAAAAAGTGAAAAGACAACCAAACTACAAAGCTGCAATTGGAGGAGAATCTAAAAGATTTCTTGGGAGCATGCTTTGTTTCTTATATATACACACACACACAATTATATGTACTTTAAACCAGCACCTGGTAGTCTTATAACAATTCAAAGTCTCATTGTGCTAGATCCTGCCTATAAATACAGCCAGAAAAAAATCCAAACTGGGAATTCCTGACCATAACAGTTTATAACCTGCATAGCATTGTGCCTGTTTTACAGATTAAGATCTGAGGCAGAGAGAAAACAAAGCCCCAAAGATTTATGAGCATGCTTAACGTAAAATAAGTAAGTAATCCCACTGAAGTTAATAGAAAAGTTAATGTGCTTAAAGTTAAGCATGTGAGTTTTAAGAATCTTTAGGGTCTTAAGGCCAAATTCACACAGGAAGTATGCAACATTGAGGCTCCAGTGTAGCACCTTACACTAAGAATTATTAAGCAATCCTACCAATTAGGAGCGAAAAAAAGAAAGGATAGAGATGTCTCACAAGTCCTCAGTAAAAATATCCCTAATTCACTTATTCTAATATTTGCAACTTGTATGTTGAGGTATGTTTAAACTGTGGTTAGTATTTGGTTAAAAAATAAAATAAAAAATAAAGTCTCTGCTTCCACATTTGTTGATAAAATCAGATTATGAAAGAAATGCTGTGAAGTGAGATGCAGTTTAAGATTAAAGCTGAGATTTGACAAGATATAAAATGGCCAGAATTTTATGTTCTGTTAGAAAATAAGAAACACAAAACTTAAAAAGGAAAATAGTCTATGAAGGTTAGTTTAAAAAATGAATTTTACTTGGTAACCAGAGTCAACTGGGAACATGGCGATTATTAGAGACAATAATTCAGCTGATTAGTCCTAAGTTTTCAAATGGCAGTAGATCAATTACTGCAATCTTTTGCCAAAACCCTGGAAATTCATTTGGAAACATCAACATGGTTTATTCTTCCAATTCAGATTTATTCCTTTTCTTATTCAAAAAGATTTAGGGATACCATGTTGACTGCAATGGATTTTCCACTTGTAGCATTCCTTGAATGCAATGTATGTGAGCTCAGATTTTGAAGTGCAAACAGCACAGCCAATACCAGTGTCCTGTGCAGATGAGAGCTGTATCAACAGCCTCAGAAAGGATACCCAGCCTGTTTTCTATGTCCACCTCAAAAATATTTTTCCTTCAAAAATATGTTTACATATAAAAATATGTAAAAACTCTGGAAAAAGTTAAATTCCATAATATTTCTTTTGTCATTGTAAGTACTGTGCTTAAAATCTCTTTATGTCTCTGATCAAGAAAAGGTTTTCTTCATTGTTCTTTTTTTCCCTTTCAATAGATATCATGTCTGCTTCTATCACAAACTGTTTGACAATGCAATGACTAAACTTCTTGATTTTTTTTCAGCTCATATAATTTATGAGGTCAAATCCTACACTCTCCCAGTCCCTCTTTATCAATCATACTCATATGCATGACCTCATCATTCATCTAAAACTGTGCATTGCTGGCAAATTTTGCTCCCCCAGTTTACATCTAAAGGCTGAAGTCAGTGAACACAAGTATCTGGCTTTAGGGGTGGTGGTGGTAACTGTATTTATAAGGTAAATTTGCCTGCCTTTGTTCTTGCCAAAATGTCACAGGTCATTTTACATCATTATAATCATTACATGATTATACCAGTTGCATGGGTTCCAAGAAGTAGTCTTCAGGATGGAATCAGTCTGCTGATCTTTCCTATATTGCTCTTCCCCAAATGAGATTTAAATTACTTGGGCTAGAGCCCAAAAAGGCAAGGTCCTCCTCTAGCCTGGAAAGCCCTAAGAGAAATCTAGCAGGACTGTGGGGAGGACAAAGGTAGTTGCTGTTGGCTGGTTATCACCAGTCTGCTTTTCTCCCTCCCTTCCTCAAAGCCAAAACAGCAGCAGGAAAGCTCTGCTCTAGTTTCCCTGTTTCCTCATCTCCCAGCAGCAGCTTGGAAAACACAAGAAAATGAACTGTATAGAAGAAAGAGTTGCATATCTCAAAGAGAGTTGATAACCAGCCTAAAAGAGTTGATAACCACCTGTATGGTTGCTAGGATGAGACAACCCATTCTATCCTTAGTCATAACCCTGCACACAACAGTATGGGATGCTCTGGGGGAAAAAAACCCAAACCAAAACAACAAAACAAAAATCCCAGAAAATGAATTAATGCAACCGATTTTCACCACATTGTTTAAAAATAGTATTCCCAGACAAAATACAGTAATCATTTTTGGTTCTTTGGCCCCTTAACAGAGACAGTTGTGAATTAAATAGTAAAACCGACCCAAGCAGATTTTCTGTTACAGAAAAAAAAAATAAATCTCAAAGGCCTATAAAACATTTCAGAAACTCAACAAAAACATTCAAGACAGTAATTTTGACTTCAGGTTTTGGGTACTTCATTCACAAACACTGAATGTGCACAGGTAGAAAAACAAATACGCTACCCACATTTTTTTCTACAGGCCGAGCCGTACTTTAACTTGAATGTTTCTGCAGCTATGGCACAACATAAGCTGTCACATAAGCTTCTGCAGAGCAGAAACCCATACTCTAAAACCTAAAACCAAAACACTAGCAGAACAAGATGAGTTCTCACCATGTAAAGATGACTGCAAGTCATTCATGTTTTGGTCTAACAGCTGTGAGGGCAAGTAGCCGGATGGTGTTGGTGCCACAGATAATGAACTGCTTTCCATATCTCCAGCTGAAGAGTTCATGGTGAGATCAGCAAGTGCAACCTGTCCAAAAACAGCTGTCCACTCTTTGCTGAATTCCCCATCGTCTGGGGAGGAAGCGTTGAGGATCTCATTCAGTAACACCATGTTATCACCAGGTTCTGACTCCAAGGATCTCACAAACTGATTCTTTGAAGCTGTCTCAGAACAAGAAAGTCAAGAGAAATAATTTTTTAGATGAACAAAGAAAAGAAGGAACCTTTTAAATATTTCCAATCTATATTTTGCATGTTAAGTGAGATGGAGTATTTTTACATAAATATTTGCTGTTTTCTATTTTAGACCTAATTCTTTTGGACATCTGGACTCATAGCTTATCCAACAAATAATTCCTCAATTATCTTAGATAACCTCACTGCTGTTAAGACTCATTTTTCATTGAAACCAGTATTACAAGCATGCTTAAAAAAAAAATCTATCGAACACCACACCAAAATCATTACATAGTCTAATATTTAAAACACTGGAGAAGACTACTTTTATGTTGCTTTTTGAAGTATTATATAAAGCTGTCAACTCCCAGAGTGGGATAAATTTTAAATATATATAAGTTGGGTATTATCCTGGAATTTTGTGAGAACACACTTAAGATCACCTTTATGACCTTCTCACCAGTGCTTGAGCTATTTGCTATTTCCCCATAAGAACAGGCAACTATAAAGACAGTGAGATTTCTGCACTGTTCAGTGTTGCAGTATCCTTATTTTTCCTCGCTTAGGCTGCTGAGAAATAACTGGGGCCACATTCCTTCTGATTACCTATGATAGTTTTCTAGCACCAGAACTGTAGCTGAAGAAGCTCTTTGATCACTTGAACCATTACTCCTTAAAATCAATTTTTTCTTATTTTGGAAATGTTAAATGGCTATGTAAACTACATGAAACATGTAACCAGGACTGTAACGCTTTTCTCTAGCTTACAAAATATTTGGAAAGTGAAAGAACTATCAAGGAAGCCCAAGAGTTATTGTACTTGGAAATATCTAGAGCTCCCCTGTGGGAGCACACAGAGGACAAAAATGGTAGTTAACAACGTATAATGTTATGTTACTGATAGCAGATCAGTTTATCTTAATTATGCTTGCTTCAAACTTGTGGTAAGGCATAGAAGCAACTTCAGTTTTCAAAAGTTCAGGTAGATCAGCGGAGCTCTCCAAGTTGCAAACAACTTGCAAAGATGTCTTTAACCCTTTCCAGTTGGGGTAAAAGATTGACAGCAGCAAAGTGGTTGCAACAGGCCATTTAATTTAAATGCGACTGCCTTTGCAAGAAAGTTCCCTTTTAATAGCTGTAATAATTTATAATGAAATGGCTGAAGCTGAGTCAGAGGAGAAAAAAAGCACAAAACTTTTAAAATAGGCAGATGAGTCAGAATCCACACCTACGTACCAAGAAACAAACAAACCAACATATAAGGATTTTATTCATTACTGAAGTCAGCTCTGAGATTCAGTTCCATTCTAACTCACATTTTTATATATCTCTGTATGCCCTGACAAGGCTCAAAAACTAGAAATAGAAACATTACAAACATGTCAATTTTCCTGATGTTCCCACTAGACTAGAACTAAAATATCATGGAAGACAATTTGTTCTTATGAATTTTTAGGCTGCTTTCCCATCTTCAGATAAACAGCAAAGAATATTAATGTTGTCCAAGCACCTACAATGCCCCTCAAGTTATTCACCAGGTGAGGCAGAGAGGTAAAGCCTTCTGTAGGAAAAACACATTTGCTAATTCAAAGGCACTTAAGAACTCTGATCTCTACAGGGCATCACCATCTCCAAGGTGCTTTCAGGAGGCCCCTTCATGAACTTGGAAGGCTTGCAGGAGGAGATGCAAAGGCTGCATCATCAGTAACAGATCCACTAAGACATACCGCCAACACTGCACCTAACCACAAATGACCTATAACGGAACAAAAGCTTTGCAGCAACATAGCTCAGTGCAAAACTGCATTGCCTGGGTATCCCATTGTAGTAGTCCCATTTTTACTGGGGGAGAAAGTACAACATAAGTACAACATATAGCTTTACATCTGATGAACAGTTAGGTCTTGCTGTAGTGTGAACGACCACCAGAAATCAGAGGAGCCACCATTTTTCGTCTCAGCAGTTGTCCTTCCAATCTTCCCAAAGGGACAACGCACCCAGGGCAGGGGAGGACAGGGTGGTGCTTATGCTCACGCTATCTTAAGTAAGCAGTGGTAAGTTCTACTCTTGCTGGCAATAAACCTTATCTTGAAAGCAGTCTTGCTTATTGAGATGTTACTCATGTAGTATCTCTGCAACTTACTAGAATGATATGGACTCTCTCACCTCACCCATAAACGTTCTCATTTCTTTTCCTGTTTCTGTTTTCACTGCCCCTTTTCAGTGCAAATCCTTTCTTTCTGTCTGAAAATTCAGACCTAAGCTTATAAATGTCCACGAAAAAAAGCCCCAAATTCAGAAAACACTGAAAAAGCTGTATTACTATATTTTTGTAGTTGTTTGAAAAAAGCCTCTAGCAATGCTCACTGCAAACACACCTCATTTTTTTGGTAAAAATGAAAAATAAAATGGAAGAGAAACTCTAAAAACATTTAAAATGATACACGACTGGAAATGCAGGATAAAGAATTGATTATGAAACACAAAAAAAGGTACCTCTAACTGAACTGCTTCACTTAAAATAATAAAATATTCACTAGTCTAAAGCTAGCTAGTGTGTAAAATTGGGGTAAATGGCTGATATTATAACATCAACATAATCATCCTTATCTGATGTAGCTATCCCACAACTGTTTACCTATTAACTATCTGACTTATCAAAAAAAAAAAGCCTTCCAACTGACATAGCTAAACCTGTATGACCAACGATTGTACGCACTATCTGTATCTCGCTAAGAAGGTCCAACAAGGAATGGAACTGAGAAAGGGGAAAACCAGAAGAAAAAGAGACCTTTATCAGACATGCACTCACCTTTTTGTATCAATCACAGAAAAGAAGTCATCACTACCTTATCTATCCACAGATTAGGGCTGCTTCTGAACAGACAGCTGAGGAACTTTCCCTGTTTCTGCCTTCACGGGTGAAGAGACTGCCCATGGCAAATCCAAAGTCAAGGTGTTTGCAAATTCTCTTTTCTTTACCTAACATGAAGGCAGTGCTTTAAATACCCCAGATTATTCTCTCAGTCTGAATGACTTAACTGCCCGAAAGGATTTTTTTCCTTGCTTCTTTACTTGCTTTTTGAGTTGCACAGTTGTTTTTATTCTTGTTGAAGGCTTTTTATTAATTCTTTTGAGACGTATGAGTGAAAAGTAATTGAGAAATTATAGGCAGTACTCTTATGGCATAAGAAAACTCAAAACTTTTAGACAGATCTTTACATATGGTAAAACAACAACCTTTGTGTAAAAAACCCAGCCAACCAAACAGCACATTCCCTTGAGCTGCCACAGATCTAACAAAAGCATAAAGGTAGGAGTAGAGTTTGGAATGAAAAATTGCTTTCTCATGTGTGTATGAGAAAAGCATAACTGATTTAATTGACTATCTGGCTAAAAGAAGTCACCAGTTCTTATACTGTTTTAATATACCAAAATAATTTGTACATTTCTGATGTAAAATCTGGTTGTTACTAGTGTATTGCCAAGGGTTGTCGTATAACAACTAAAGAAACAAAAAGAAAAGTTTGTGAAATGTTATAGGAGGGGTAAGGTTTACAGTGGAACCTACTTACATGGGGTAAATTTGATATACTCTAGTATAGCTAATCTTGAATCACCTATTACAATGCATTTTATCCCCAGTAAGGCTTACTTAACATTATAACATCAGGAGTAGTGCCTCTGCATGTATATGGAGTTTCCTTTAACACTGTTTAAATACTGCAGCTGTATAATTTCATTCAACCTTTCAGATTATGAAAACAATTATGATCTAAGATCAAAATTATACTTGGTGCCTGTACTAGAAAAGCAGATGAACAACATATGCACAAATGTTTCATACCATTTTCTTCGGGTTTCAGGTCTAGTAAGTCATCTATGGCACCTAAACCAAAAAAGAAAAAAAAGAAGAAAAAAAAGAAAGAAGCAATAAAGGAAGATCTGCAGTACACTGACAGTCAGTATTCATACATCTAAATGTAGTTTTCTTAAGTTTCTTCACCTGAGTTCTGCTTGTGGTTACAATTTCCTTGTAACGTAGATGTGACATCCTTGCCATTGTCAGCTGTAATCAAAATCCAGAAAAATGTTAAATTGGACTTTGCACAATACCATGCATATAAACATCACTATGAGATCAAGACTCAAAGGCTAATTGCATTCATGTCTAAAATGAACCTGGTAACAATGGATGAAAGGCCCAAGACATAAGCATTTCTAAGAAGTGAGGCAAACTTCTGAATAATAATCTGGGGGGAAACTTCCTTTGAATCACCACCTGCCACACTAGTCCAACTCCAGGCTGAGTGCACCCAACTGAAGTGACTAAAGGGATCAGACAGATCTCTGCTGTCCTCCAGAAGCAGAGACACTTCTTTTAGAAGCCTGTACTTACAAAGGCCAGGAGAGAGCACAAAAGTGCCAATCCCTAAATCACCTTCCTTGGCAATTACATTCTTCTCCTGAAGCCAAGTCCAGGAATGGGGAAAAGGAATCCTTCCCCAAATCACCCAGGTCAGTATACAAGAAAAAGCACCTTTTCTCCTGGAGAAAAATAAATGGGTTAATTTCCCTCCCAGTAAGAGAGAAAACATATAGCTGAGGGTTATAAGCTATCGGAGGTGAAAAAATACCAGTGCCCCAACTATAACTACCTTTAGTTTTGAGCAAGTCTCTTATATTAGATGTGGAGTCAAAACAATCATTTAGATTCCATCTATCAGTGAAGAGAAAGACATCTCCCTCAGGTCAGTAATTCCATTTAAGATATGTAGGAAAACAGGAGGGATGAGTTACCTGCTGAACATGCCTTTCCCCATTAACTGTTGAGGAAATCTAGCTTCTAGACAACTAAGTCTGTAGCTCTGAAGGCAAATGAAGGACTTGGGCACAGTACTGCCAGAACTGGAAGGCAGATCTGCTGGAAGCCTCAAACTTGAGGCTGAAAAGTAGAAATAAAATTCTCTACAGGGTAATAAAAATTGAATGCCAAACCCTTTCAAGAGGAACTTCAAGGTGTGTTCAGAACTAAGTGAAATAGAACAGCTTGCTGTTTGAATCACATTATTTTAACAAGGCTTTGCTAGGACAATGGCAGAAATGAATCAGATGGTCATTTAAGGACTGATGATCACATCTGATTGCACTTTATATAAATAGCAGAGGCATAAGGACAAATATACATGACACTTCCATAAAAGGACAATGCACAAAGCTAAAGGGGAAAAACCTGACCCAACACTGGTTGGTGGGGGAGTGTGTGTTAGAAATGAAAGAGAAGTTCATGAAAGGTGGGATATGAATAGTCACAATTCTGTAACAAAGAAAGAACAACTGTTACTAAAAGCCTGCCTTAGTTCAGTGGAAAATATGGTGGAGCCAACCTTAAAAACATCTATAGTATAAAAGAGAAAATGCAGAGCAAATGATAATCAATCGAAAGTTATTAAGTAGAAGTAGTTGATGAGGAAAACTAAGATGAAACACAGCTCCATTGCGAGTAGCATTACATCTGTATTACTTTAGTACATACAGAGCACTTCAAGGGGAAAAAAAAATTTTAGCAATGGCACAGACCCACTAGTCAAGGGAGATGGAAAAATTTAGCAGAGCAGGAAGAAGTATTCCAAAATACTTCAGCTCCTTTAAAGATGATGGAGAAAGAGACAGAGCAAGGAATTTATATTATGGACAATGGTGAAATATTTTACAGCCCATAAGTAACTGAGATTCTCGAAAACATATGCTAAGAAAATATAAGTCAGATTTTGTATCCAAGAATATTAAAATATTTCATCAAAGAGGTATCTGATATAATTAATTGCAAAATAGGTGAAACTTCAAAACACTAGAAAAGTCCTAATATTGTGTCATTATGACAAAAAAAAAACCCAAACAACAACAATAATTAACAGGATGACTCATTAATTGTAGGTAACTATGGGCTAGTTGTTCACCATTACTCCTAGACAAAACATTAGCCAAATCCCGTTCAAGTATGGTGTTCAGCAAAAGAATAAAAGCATAATAAATATTCCTGTAATAAAAGGTTGGTTTATGGAAAGCAGACCAGGTTAAAAAAAAAAAAAAACACCTCAACTGATTTCTTTGATAAAACCATCAAAGTTTTGGTAAAAATATTTGTTTAGAAACAACTTGTCTTTGTACCGCATAGCCTTCCAGCCAAAAGGTTAGCGCTGCATAATATCTAGAATGAACATGTTGAATGGATTAGGAACACAAAAACTAACAGATGTCAAAAAACAGTTGTTAGGAGAAATAATTGCAAAGCAGAAGTGTTTCTAGTTTAGATCTGCAAGGTTTAGTGTTATATCCATTGCTATTCAATGGCTTTAGCAGTCAACACAAAATCACTCTTGAAAAAAACGTGCAAACAACTAACAGACTATTAGAGGTGGTCATTCAGGCCAGTTATGCAGTTGCTGTAGCCAAAGCTGGGAGAATTCAATATTGCTAAATCATAAGTTATATCTATAGGCTAAGGAATATAAATCAGTCTGCAGAAAGGAAGAACGAGTCTTGGAAAGCTGTGACAAAAAGAAACCGAGTCTTGATAAAACACAAATTTAAATATGAGCTTCTAACTCGATGTTGCAGAAAAATGAGATAAACTCCTTGGATTTAGAAATGGGAATGTGATTTTACCTTCTAGAAACAAGACATCAAACATGTCCAGTTATATATTTCAGATTTTAAAAGGGATGTTTTACAGTGGAATAGAAATAAACTCCATAAAAAAAGGAGTAGACAAGACATCTTCAAGACATCAATACAGTTAGCCTATCAAAATGGAGATTTGAGAGGAGTCTTGATTTTAACATAGTACCTTTTAAGTATCTTCATGGAGGGTAAAATACGACATGTTGAAATGATTTTCCTCCATTCTCTTTAATTTAGTAGAAAAAGATATATTGAAGCCATGGCATTATTTAGACTGGAAGAGCCTCCGAGGGCCATCTTGTCCAAGCCCCTTATCAGAGTAGAGTCAGCTATGATGTCAGGTGTAGCCTACTTTCATGATCTTGACACCTACTTATCATAGAATGGTTTGGTTTGCAAGGGACCTTAAAGATCATCTAGTTCAAGCTTCCTGCCATGGGCAGGGATACCTCCCACTAGACCAGGTTGCTCAAAGTTCTGTCCAACCTCGTCTTGAACACTGCCAGGGATTAATCTGTAAGTTCTTTCCTTGAAAACATGCCCAATGTAAGAACTATGCTTTGGAAGACAAGCTATCTGACCTATCTGACAATAATTGACTGAATTGCAGTCTGATACAAAATGTAAGAGAGTAGTTTAAATGGATTTTCCTGGCCTTAAATTTCATGTATTTGCAGGGATTTGCTGGGCGAAGCTGAATATATAGGAAATAAACAAAACTGAAAAAAACCCATGTATTACAGCATTTATGAAGTTATGATAAAAAGAAACAAAATACCTGAATAGTTTGATTCCTTGGTATGGCTCTCGTCATCTAATGAAATCAACCTTAATTTGAAAGAAATAAAAAATTGAGAAAATAATTCTAAGGCTATAATTTTTTTTTTTCTCTTTTTGGTCATATCATTAAAGAATCATATCAATAACAAACCAAGAGTAATTCAGATGGGCTCTCACATTTGCTGCATATGCTGGTTGATTGTTAACTTTCAATGTTCCATTGGCAGAAGTCTGTTGAAAACCAAAATTAGATTGAAGACTATCCAAACCTACCACCTTTTCATTTTTAATCTAACTAAATCTCTGTAATGGAAAGTATAGTGTAGTCTGCTTCTCCAGATTCGGTCTTTCATAACCATCATGGAGGTGATACAACTGCCCAAAACAAACAAAAAACCTAAAATTCAACAGTCAGGGGAATTGTGTCCCACAGCAGCAGATTTCTAAATAAATGTAACAGCAGCGTTGATGAAAAAGCTCTTGACAGAATAAAAAGCTGTGGTTTACATGCAGTTCTTATAAAAAGGTAACCACTTCAGTAAAGAATTTCTGCAAGAATACTTTCTAACTGCTGTTACTTTGTATAAAGCTATTCAACCAGTAAGGAAGGAAGCAGACAAAAGGCTAACGTGGTTAAGAGGCCTGTGCAGGCACATTCTTCCTATCCTCTAGGGACAGGACAGGAGTCATCACCTCTCCTGCTCCTGAGGATATGCTTGTGGCGAAGAAGAGGAAAATTAGAGTCAGGCCAAATTCTAGTATAAAGAATGTTTACTGTCAATGGAAAGTTTTCAGATTTCAAAAGCTTTGTTTTGTGTAATTCTTCTAGAATCTTAGATGTTTATTTATGGTTTGTTTTAGAAAGGAAAATGGTGACATTTTTTTCACCTCAGTTTTATGACAGACAAGAAAAAAGATAATCTATAAATAAATACAAGTACAACCGTGACATGTCATCTGATGCATTGGTTAGTAGGTGCAAAAGCACACATCTTGCATAAATCATAAATTCACTCTAGACCTTTATATTCAACAATGAGGAGAACAGTTTGTGAAATTACTTATTACTGTCACATGAGATGCAGCATATTCAAGGAAGTGCTGCAGAGACAACCACCTGCCAAATGGTACTTGGCCGAGTCCTTTGTAATGTCAATAGTACCAAATCTGACCAATTTATATGCTGGTTTTGGTCAGTGATTTTTGAATCTAAACAAGTAAGTAGGTCTGGAAAACTGAACTCTTTAAAAATCCATTATAAATGGCTGAGCAAAACCCACTAATCAGTCAAGCTGCTCTTTGCTTTTTGACAACTGATCCTTTGCTGGTTACTTTAACCAGGGACAGTCAAAACAACAGGTGGCAGCAGGATTATATCAATGTTGCATCTCCTCGCAACTGAATCCTGATGGTCCCATAGGGGAGTAATCACATCTCATTCTCCTGTTCTCTTCTCCCCATAGCAGTTCATTCATAAGCCTCTCTCACCTCAGAGCACCAGGTAACTCAAACCCCGATAGCATCAGCTCACTTAGATGTACTTTACCCTAAGTACCTACTGCTTCATTGGATTACTAACTGATGCTGTATACATTACAAAAACTAATCGCTGCTCAAAGCAATCAGGAATCCATATCCTATTCCCAGGTGAAAGAATATGCTGCTGAAGGGAGAAATACAATGCTCATATGTCTTCTCCCATGTGCAGGTGTTTACCATTTCTTTTATTACAGAAAAAATGAAGCAAAAGCTGAAAAATAAAGAGAAGGCTAGGAAAGATGGAAAACATATAAAGGTTTAATGGGTCTTTTTAGAGCTCTTAATTTCACCTTAAAATTTATTCATGTACACATTACAACATTTCAGGAATTCTTGTATTAAACTTCCTATTAGCTAGTGTGATCAGACTAGCTGTGTCTGTATTTCCATTTATAAATGTTTGGTGACTTTAACAATCAGAAAGCAGATTATAGACAAAAATACTTATTAATCTATAGGCCATGCAACTTACTGACTCTGCTGATCTTGTACTGATTTGGTGCTCTCAATCTGCAGGTCCTCCTTTTCTGCTTTTTCTGTTAGTTTATTCACAGGATCTTGTAAGCTCTAGATAATAACCATGATATAAATGAAGATAAGAAAACAAAATAGAATGTGTGTCATTTAAGATCAACGCAAACTACAGAACCCACATTAGTAAGAATGGTTTTGAGCTGTATCAAAACTATATCTGACTCAAACAAGCAAAATAAAAAAATGCTTGAAGATACTCAAATTGAGTCACATGAACACCTTTCATCAAGAAGGTGATGCTTGAATACTTCTAAATTCATGTTCTGTTTCCAATATTTCCAAGTAAAACCCTACACACCAAAGCAGACACTGACAGGATGTTCTTTGCCATTTTGTGGGCTTTGCTTCTTTTTTTTTTTTTTTCTCCTTTTTTGACCTGTCCCCTTTTTTTTCCCCCCCAAATGAGAAAAAAATTATTCTTTACATGATTATTTCTCATATACTGCTTCTTTACTTCTTCAGTCTCTTTTTTCCTGACACAACTATTGACAAAACCTTGGCAACTGCAGTGTAATTGGAAGGTACTGTGTGTATTCTGAATCTGAAAACAAGTGTTAAAATGTTGGAAAGTTAGAGGCCAGGTGTGTTATTAGGAAGCCTTGCTGTCCCTTTGCAATCTGAAAGACCATGCTACAAGATAACAATGTGCAGTTTCCTGGTTAGCATTTTTATAACCAAAATTTGGACATGTGAACAAGCAGACATTATAGACTGGCTCTCTGAGATTACAGGAGTGATACATATACTACTGGTTGTCTCTGTTATGCATTAATTAGAACTGTTGTATGAAAAGCTAAATAACTGAAGATAGCAAGTAAATAATCACAGATGTTAGCAATGTAGATATTTGGCTTTATCAACTGGTTTTGCTGTGAAGGTGAAAATATGTTTCTATTCCCAATGCCTAACTCAGTTACTGAAAAATAAAACCATGTTTCATGTGCATAGTCCTCACTACTTGTGAGTTTATTTATCTCACAGATATTCATAGCAGTGCACCTCACCCATCTTCTCCTCCCTTTCCCCAAAAAGCTGAGGCTAAACCAAATAAGCCACCTTTGTGCGGAACTTAATGAACACAAAAATGTAGGAAGTTTAACAAAATAGTAGTATGTTTCATCAGAACAGCAAAAAAAAAAAAAAAAAGGAAAAACTGCTGTTAAATCCATCTCATCTATTAAATAAAAGTTAGAGTCTCCAGCCCATCTGTTACAATAAAAGCATGCCTAGGCGTGTCACAGGTCTTGTTTGCACTGCCCCGTTAACCAGGACAGATGAATCCCCAGTAGGGGCATTCTAGTTTCTGCTCGGCTCAGTACTTGTCTGTATGAGGAAGTGTATACTTCAGTGTTGCAGAAACCAAAGTAATGGATCTGTTGTATAATACAGCTGCATTTTTTTCCTCTTAGTACGTTATTTTTTCTATCTAGAACTTCAGATAAATTTGTCATAAGCTACTTTAGCACTGTAAACGTGTCAAAAGATGAGGTATCACAGAAGCAGCAACAGTAAATAGAGGCATTAAAGAAATTTACCTTATTCTGTGATTGCCACTTTTTTTTTTTTTTTTTTTTTTTTGACACTGTAACAGTGCTACCCAGAATCACATGTAAGTGTACTGCCTGGATTCTGAATAATGGACACTATCACCTCAGGCTAGACCACCTGTGAACAAATAAGTTACCCTTTAACCGCATTGGTACTAGCTACTGATGAGGTTACACTTCTTGTACCATTAAAATTGATAAGAATTATTCCATTGACTCCAAGAGCACCTGGATTAGAATTCAAAAATGTAAGAATATGCATTATACTTGTACAGAAGTGCAATGCAGAGAAAGACAGAACTTTGCATTACAGGGACTTCCTCTGCTGCAGAGTTAACTCTGGTTCCAGCTCAGGCACTATTTTGTGGCTGACTGTTACTCACTCACAAAATTCCTTCACCTGTATCTGGGCTGCTTTCAAGTCAAGCCAAGACCATCCGGACTGCACACAAAACCTGTCCTCTGCAGTTAAATCATCAGTGTTGACAATGCACTCAACTTGCCCACAGTTCCCCTCAAATGCCTCGGACAACTAATGCTCTTCCTTTTGACTGAGAAAGAATCAAAGCAACACAGTAAGGGCAGATCCAGGAGCCAGGACATCACAACACGTAAGGAAAAATGCAGCACCACTGAGGAGACAAAAACTTGGATAGGTTTCATGTGGGGAAGAGCTGAAAGGAAAGAGGGAAAAGCAGGTAGCCTCAAAATTTCCTCATGGAGATTCATCAGGAAAAACTCAATAAACACCTAATGCCACCACAAAACCCCTGGAGATAGAAAATTATATGCAATGTTGCTGTGAGTAAAGTCAACATGCAACAAAGGATAGGATAAAAACCAGAAAGGATACCAGACTACAGCAGAAATCAGCATAAGGCAAAAATGTTGAAGTACCTGCTTGGACAGGGTTCTCCAAACCATGTAAGGAGCACAGCGTTTCACTTTGCAGAGAAATAAATGGATGCATTGAAAAATATACCTTTTGCCTCTATTTTTATTGACAGAACTATTAGTTCTATTGATAGAACAATAGTTCTATTGACAGAACTATTATTATTTCTAGGCTCATATGAACTCTTCAGGAAGTTAGGTATTATACATTAAAAAGTAAAAAAATGTAACTAATTATTCATTAAGGAAATAAGGTAAATAAATGGAGACAGAAATTAAAAAGAGGTATTATTCCTTAAAAATAGCCCCTGAAATAAAGTTAAATTCATGCGATATATAGTAATTTCAAGACAATGAAACTTTGAACTTTACCAAAACAGCAGCCCATCATCTTTAATAGTACAGTAATGGATACAGTAACAGACACTTCAGATACTTTTACATCACAATACAGAGTCGTTAGCGCATTAATAATCATCTTTCATCAAGCATGAAACTTGCAGTTAGGAAGTACAGCTGCAATAGCACGATTATACTAGTCTCAGCATATACCCTGAAGCAAAGAAAACAAATGGGCTGTTTTTCATTAAGTGAGTTTTGGCAAACATCTCTAAAGACAATGTTTTCTTTCCAGAAACAATCCCAAGAGGCTTTTAAGAGTCTCTTTCGTGAGGTAAACCTGGTATATGAATAGATTCATAGTACGAAATACAGACAGTAATTTTCCAGTACATAGCACCTGCTAATTTTTCAGTAAGACAATCTATATCTAAATCAAATATTAGCAGTTTCTTTAAATTCTTGTTTTAAAGTAAAATGCTAATCCTACATACACATATGCTTAGTTTAATTCAAAAGGACCACTTGCAGCAAAAGGTGAATTAAGCTGCTGGATTGCTACTGGAACCATAATAGACAAAAATTATTTGCAAGTACCAAACTAAAAAAAAATTTTTAGAAAAAATCCCTTTTAAGATACAACATATGGAAAATATTCTAAAAGGGGTACCTCCCAATTTAATGTAGAAATGGACACACTGAAATATTTTATGTGTGCTTTAAGCTATTATATAGAACCACAGAATAGTTAGTGTTGGAAAGGACCTTAAGATCATCCAGTTCCAACCCCCCTGCCACGGGCAGGGACACCTCCCACTAAACCATATCACCCAAGGCTCTGTCCAACCTGGCCTTGAACGCTGCCAGGGATGGAGCATTCACAACTTCCCT
>JANRGW010033192.1:0-14116 GCA_024733675.1 Psilopsiagon aymara
CATCCCAACCATCCCATTCATGTCCAACTGTTCCCTCCATCCCCAACCATTCCCATTCATATCCAACCACCCCCTCCATCCCAACCATCCCATTCATGTCCAACCACTCCCTCCATCCCAACCATCCCATTCATATCCAACCACCCCCCCCATCCCGGTCCCCTCCAGGTCCCCCCCCTTCTCGGAACGGCTCCTGTCCGCCACCGTGTGGCCGCGACACGCTATTGCAGCCCCGACGGGACACACGGAACCCGTGTTTCACCCCAAAACAAGCGGAAATTGCCCCAAATCAGCCCGTGGGTGTTCCGGAGCACCGTGTGTCCCCCCCAGGCAGGGTCACCGGCTGCCACCTCGCGGTACCCCAGGTTTTGGCTGGATGGTGTCACCCAGCCAGGTGACAACAACCACCCCATGTCCCCCGGATGGGTGCCACCACCCCAGGTCACCTCCCCTGAAGCAAAGGGCAGCGGCCATCAGCTCCTGGGTAATATTTAATGTTATATTTGCAGCATAAATAAAAGGCACGTTACATGTTTGGTACGAGACGTGTCCCCCCTCCCGCGTGTCCCCCGTGTTCCCAGGGGGCTGTGAGGACCCGCTCACAGGGTGGGGGGACACCACAGGAAGGGGGTTACAGCTGGAAAAACCATAAGGAGCTGCGCATCCGCTTGGGAAGTTGCTTATACGTCTATATAGGGCTGTATATACTCAATAGATATGTGGGGTTTAATAGATACTACACCCTCGGGGGGGGGGGTGTCTTTTTTCTTGGCTTCTCCCATGGAAGCTCGGCATAGGAAGCAGCGTGGGGGGGACAAAGGGACACCCCAGATCCTCCTCCCACCTCCCCATGGACCGTTGTGTCCCTTTGTCACCTCCTGGGCTTGTTTCAGGGCATGGAAGGGGGGGGGACCAGAGCGAAACGGGTCCATAACGTCCAACACCGATCAACATCTGCTGAGCCATTGGAATCCAGAACCAAGAAGCTACTGCAGGGAGGAAAAGGCGGCACTGACCCCAAAACCTCCCTAATCCCTAGGGATATGGAGGCCAAGGGCGAGGAAGGTGCATTCCCAGGGTTCAGCTGGGGAACAACCACCTTGGGATGTGGTTTTCAGCCATTTCTATTCACCAGGACAATGAATCCCAGTGGCTGATGCCACCCTTGGGGGTCTCCCAACCTCCATCATCACCAGAAGGTGACCTTCAAACTCCTGGAGGAGCTCCAGGATCACATCAAATGGGCCACGGAGGAGGGATGGATGATCCTGGGTGAACCTAAGCAAGGTTCAAGCTAAGGCAAAGAGCAGAGTCTGGGGTGTTCCATCCCTTGGGAGCATATGAAGAGCAGGAGGAATCCCCCTGAAGCAGAAAGCAAGAGAGCAGTGGGGCTTCTTACCCTGAACATCTTCAAGCAAGAGCTGAACCAGGAGGAGAGGAAAACACCACCTTCACCCTCTCCCATTGCCATGGGTCCAGGGGGAACCTGCATCACCACAGTGGCTGGAAAGGCCACCTTACATCCAAACCCACCCCCAAAGCCAAAACCTACCCTCTACACCCACAGCCTGGAGAAGAAACCTCATAGAGATGCAATGAGGAAGGAGGGGATGATGCAGGGCAAGAACCCAGCAGCCATTCGGCTCTTTGGAGCTGTTGGAAGCACTCAGAGCCCATTGGCTCTTTGGGATCAGTGCAGGCATGATCCAGGAGAGGGGAACACACTGGAGAGCCTGGAAAGAGACACTCAAAAGTGTCCATCCCATTTGGGTGGCAAACAGCCACCAGTGGCATTCAGCTTCTGAGGTTTGGGTCTGCTCAGCATCAGCTTCTGCGACCACAAGAAGGACGAACCTCACCCCACGCGCTCCAAAGTGACATTTATGGCTTGGGAAGTCCATCCATCACACCAGGATGGGATCAGAGCGTTCCCCAGTTGCTGGCTGGGGGGGAGATGGCGTTAGCAAAGGGTCATGCTGGGGTTTTAGTTGCCTTCCTCACTGCAGGGATGCTGTTGGCAAGACCCAAAACCTGCTCCGGGACCTGCTTCCACAGCAGTGGTTCAGGTACCGGATGCTTTGAGGGTAAAACAGCCCCAAAAAGGACACAGAAAGCTGGAACCTTGTCAATGAAATCAAGGAACCCATTAAGGTTTGGTCAGACACTTGTTCCCTCCCCAGGTTTGGAGTTTTACAATGGTGTTTTCATGGATTTGGGGGCTTTCCAAGGCACTAAGCATGGCAGCACAGAGGGACAGGGGAGCACTGATGGCATCGGGAGCACGGGGCACAGGGGGACGGGGGAAGAGCCACTCTCTGTGTTCCCATTCATCCCCAGCAGTGTCAGATCTCTGCTCTCCCACCACACAAAAAAGGGTCACTTTCAGTCCCTAAAGGCAACGCTAAGGGCCGGGGAAGCTGCTGTATTTGATGCCAGCGCTGCCTTGTGTCCCCATCCGCTCCCTCTTCAATGCTCCCTCCTTCTAACCCCACCATCCCTTCACCTCTGCCTCATCCAGCCGACCCCAACCCCACGAAGCAAACAAGGCACCAGCAGCAGGATGAGCCCGAAGGCCAATTCCTGCTTATTCCCTGCCTTCAATCAACCTGCTCCCAGGCCAGCCGGGGTTTGCCTGCCGAGCCTAGGAGGAGCTGCTGAGCTGCGGTCGCACGGAGCACGGCGCACCGAGAGCAGGGATTCAAGGAAGCAAATATGTTTAGAACACATTTTTGTCATTCCTGCTACTTGCAGGGAAATAAAGGCGTTTGTTCCAAAGCTCCCCCCCCCCCCCCCAGCAAAGTGGGCAGATCTCAAGACCAAAGCAGGTTATAGAAGGGGTTTTCTGCTGTTCCCTGTCACAGCTCCATAACACACATCCAGCAGCAGCTCCAAGAGAGGAGGCAGAGCCAGGCTGGATCTTCTAAGCCCTGCAAACCCTCTGGCTTTAGATCCTGCCCATCCCAAACAGCTCCTGATCCCCGGCCTGGCTGAAACCTCTTTCTGTCCAGGTTTCACAGTGCTAAGACATCCTGAAACCCCCACTGCAGCAACGCAACAATGTTGGTGTAGGGAGAGCTGAGATATATGGGTACAGACTCTGCAGAAGCAGCTTTCCAGAAACAAAAGGAGGGTCTGTGGGGGCCTGTGAAGGATCTGAACTGGGAATGAGAACTGCCAAGGCCCAAAGTGACCCCGATTCTGCATGAGACAACTTTGGAAGCAAGAGAAGCCAAAAGAGCGTGAGAGCAGCATCAAGCAACCAAAGCCAGACCCGCCATGGCCAACACTGCCAAGGGGAGGAGAACCTGAAGAAGAGGGAAGAAGGGGTAGGAAGACAGATCCCATCGATTAGAAACACGAGCGGCTGAGCTGCCCCCGTCCACAACGGGATCTGGTTTCTTGCTCAGACCATGCTTTGGGTTTTGCTGTCCCTGGGAACCTTCCAAGTGTGGAGAAGCCAAACGCAATCACTTTGACCACCAACTTGGCTCAAAAGTGGCGAGTGCAACCTGAGGTGGGCGAGAGCTCAGGTGAGGAGGGACCTCCCGAGGAGAAGAGGAAGACCAAGGACTGATGCAGCTCCATGGACTTTGGTGAGGTTCCTTCCATGAGCCCAAGCACACGGAGCACCCCTTCACGTTTCCAAACTCCTGATTCCAGTCACTTGCCACCTCGGGAAGCGCACACAGACACACACACACACACACACCAAAACCGACCCGATTCCATGCGTCTTTCAACATCCAGGGAGGGTTTTTAACCCATCCCATGAAACTGGAAGCTCTGCTCTTCCTTTGCTCTGGTTGGGAAGCAACGGATGCTCCATCACCAAGAGCGGAAGAGAATCGTGAAGAAGAGGTAAAAGCCCAGGCAAACAGAACACTACATCGTGCTCCCTCCCTTGGAACAGGCAACTAATTCACGAGTTAAGGCCACCATTGTTAAGGTCATGGAGTTTACATGTAGAGGAGATGATCCTTGGAAATGGAGGGATTGTTTTGTAGTGGAGTTGGGAGCAAATGATGAATTCTGGTACTCGGGTTATTCCTGCCTGCTGGGACGGTTCATCCTTGCATGTACCTCCCAGAGCACCTTTGCATCGGTCCCAGTGGGCACAAAGCAGCACCAATTCCTGTAGGGAAGACTGAGAGCAGCCCCTCTGCTGCTAAACCAGCCTGTACCTTTACACCAGCAACCACAGCATCCCAGCACGAGAGCATCCATGAACATCTGTAGCTCCCGGTGCGGCACAAGCGACCGGGAACATGTGTGTGTGTCCCCAGCCCTGTGTCCCCCTCTCCCAATCACTGGGCACAAACTGATTTATGGCAATTCCATTCCCATTGTGTCCAAAAAACCTGTTGCTGGCATCTTGGGAGTAGTGTGCGAGGAAACAAACCTCGATCCCTTTAACCTCAGAGCTCAGGGAGGCTTCTTGTGTGAAGGTGCAATGTTTCAGGTAGCGAGAGCAGAGGGGGGAGCAGATGCCTGGAAGCAGCATGCTGTTAAAAATAAAATACATTGACAGCACAACTAAATGTCACAGCCTCCCAAGAGCTGTTTTCCTTTGCTGGGAGTGAGGAGGAGGAGGGAGAAAGGGGGGGACTTGGAAGAGTGAAAGCGCCAAGGGGATGCACCGAGCATGGAGGTTTAGTGTTAATGTAACTGATACCTGAAAGTGAACCTTTCAAGGTGCTTTTCCAAGTGAGCTCTGCATGTTCGGGTCACTCTGTGAGTTGACAGATTGTCAACCCCAAGAGGTGTGGCCGTCCCGAAGGGACAGGCGGTGGCCGGGCAGGGTCTGTACAGGCTATGCAGTGTGAGAAGCGCCACAGCTGCCCTCAACTCACTTGAAAAGACTCAAAGAAGAAAAGAAATACAAATCCTCATCATTCCCCGCCTCGTCAGGGCCACGGGTACGCTCAGTCTCTGCGGCTGTGAGTGGTGGGGAGCTCTGTGTCACACGCCCAGGCTGGGACATCATCTGCCAGCAGACTGGGACTGTGGAGCCATGATGACGTGTGACGGTACCGGCATGCTCAGTTCTGTCCTTTGACTCGCCATCTGCGTGAGCACCGAGGTGGCAACTGCTTCTGCTGCCGAGCGCACGCTGAGCCCGTTGGGAGAGGCCGTCACGGAGCTGTGCTGGATAACGGGAGCAGGGGAGCCCGTGGGCTCCGAGCTCTCCTTTGGGCTTTCTGCTTGGCCAGAGAAGGAGAAAGGGATGGAAGGAAAAGAGAAGAAAATAAGGTTACAGAGATGTTGTGAGTGTTGCTTCTGGTGGTAGCAGCAAGGTGGTGGGATGGGAGATTGCTTCTGCTTCGAAGCGTGCACAGAAATTAGTCTGGGATTTACTCAGCACTCACCTTTCACTGAATCACAGAATCATGGAATGCTTTGGGTTGGAAGGGACCTTAAAGCTCATCCAGTTCCAATCCCCTGCCACGGGCAGGGACACCTTCCACTAGAGCAGGTTGCCCCAACCTGGCCTTTAAATCCCCAGCCAAAGCAGCCTGGAGCAGAGAGGCTGATCCCTGCAGGAATCCCAGCTCCTCCCACCAAGCCGGGCCCCTCCTCAAGCAGCTGTTTGGCAAAAGCAAGTGAGGACTGGAAATGAAACTGATTAGAGTTGGGACATAACAACCCAGCGGGTCCTGCTGGCCCCATCCCTTGGTGAACCACCAGCAAATCTTCCTGAATTGAGGCCAGGAAGGCATAAAGCTGCACACCGACGACAAGCAGACCCTGCATAACCTTTAGTGTAATAAATCTGTTTCCTCATTAGAAGAAATGAACTTTCCTACATGTTGTTTCCTGGCATGGTACTTGGTTCAAGGCCATTTAGCCCAGAGACTCAATAGTTCCTTCAGAGTCTTTGCCATCTGTTGGTGAGCACACGGGTAAACGTGCATTGAAACCCTTCTGTAAGGCAGGGCTTTTTTTGGCCATTTTTAATAGAAATCACCTGGTTTGCTCTTTATTGTCCTCTAGAACATTAAAATCAATTAGAGCCCATCACAAACTGTTTCCCTGCTCCATTTCTTTTCCTAACCTGAAGCAGTTGAAGGGATGGGAGGCAGAGACCTTCTCCTGCGCTCTATTCCGAGCGATGTGGATCAGTTTGCCAACACTTTGGATTCCCTCCCACAAACAGCCCCTTGTGCCCCTGCGCAGAGTTTCTAACACAGAGGATAATTTGTGACCTATCAAATGCCAAGGCGAGAGCAATCAGACCTCTCTCTTTAGGGGTATACACTCATTATCCACACATGTCAGGAGGAAATTCCCTCCTGTGCACTTGGCTAGATGAATTACGGGTAAGATGCGGTCACCTTCCCTTAAAAGAGCAAAATAATGGCATGAGGTGGGATATTTCTTCCACATCAAGATGGTAAATCCCATGACACGGGGGGAAAGAAAGTCAAAGAAGAGGTTTACAACCATATTGTGAACTGGGAAATGTTCTTTAGGGCTCAGATTTCTACTGGGTGCTTGAATCAGCCCTGGAATGGGTCGGGTTGGAAGGGACCTTCAAGCTCATCCCGTCCCAACCCCTGCCACAGGCAGGGACACCTTGCACTAGAGCAGTTTGCTCCAAGCCCCTGTGTCCAACCTGGCCTTGAACACTTCCAGAACACTGGACCCCTTTCCCAAGTGGGTTTTACCTGGTGCAACCTTGGCTCGGCCTTCACCAGCCAAGCGGAGATCTGAAAACTGACTCAGTGATGAGAGAAGGTTGAGCAGAGCAATAGAAGAGTTTGGCATCCCAAAAAAGCAGATTTACAAGGTATTACAAATAAAACAACCCAACTGTACAGGAGGCAGCTGTAATTCCATCAAGGGAATCTGGCATTTTTGTTTAAGGACCTGTTTAGTCACAAATCTCACTAATAAAAAAGGCAGCTGGGGATGGGGGGGGGAGTGAGGGGGTGAATTTCCTTTTTATTATTCAGATGTGTGATGGATTCCTATTATTGGAGTAGACAGACTGTGAGGAATAATAATAGGAACTGTAAACTTGGGAAGTTAACAGGAAAAATCATGTTGCCTCTCTGCATTATCCACCTGCCTGCAAGGGCTGGGGGACAGCGAGGAGCTTCATGACCACATTACTCAAGCTCTGAGTCACTGTAATGAGGGGAAATAAACTGGCTGTGCCCTGTACAACATGTGTTTGTGCCTCACTGCACAGGAGAGTGCTTCAGAGAGCCAGGAGATGGGAATCAGGAGGCAATTGGGAAGGACAGTGCCGGCTTTCCTGGCTTTTGTTGTCTCCTCCTTCCTTTTCCTATCTCCATCCATCCCTGCATTAATTCAGGCAACGCTAGGGGACCCCAGCATCCTCCCAAAGCCTTTCTACAAATACCACAGTGTGGAAGTGTTATTGCAGAGATGACATAAGAATCCAGACATAATGTTTTAGCTGCCGGGTTGATTATAATGAAAAAGGCAGCAATATAAAAAATGAAAGAAAGAAAAGAAGATAAAAAGAGGCTTCTTACTCCCAAACCTCAGCCAATTTGATGGGAATTGCAGAGAATGAGATCTAGAGCCCCATGATGTCATTTATAGAGTCTGGCCTTTTCTGACTCTGGCATTGCTTTCAGAGCAGCAATAGTTTTTCACTTCAAAGAGGATATCAAGTGCTTGGCAGGCTGCCTGGGAGCGGGTGGAGAGACGCTGGCCTACACTCCAGGGAGAAGCAGAGTCTTCCAGTGCCTAAAAGGGCTACAAGAAGCCTAGAAAGGGGCTTTGGACAAGGGATACAGGGCCAGGCCAAGGGGAATGGCTTTAACCTGCCAGAGGGGAGACAGAGGTGAGCTCTGAGGCAAAAGCTCTTCCCTGTGAGGGTGCTGAGGCGCTGGCGCAGGGTGCCCAGAGAAGCTGTGGCTGCCCCATCCCTGGCAGCGGTCAAGGCCAGGTTGGACACAGGGGCCTGGAGCACCCTGCTCCAGTGGAAGGTGTCCCTGCCTGTGGCAGGGGTTGGAGCTGGAGGAGCTTTAAGGTCCCTTCCAACCCAAACCATGCTGTGGTTCTATCCAGGATCTTTGTCAAGCATCCCACACTAGAGAGATGGAAGGGAGATGAACTACCTCCTTCCCAAGGTGCTTTCACACCACTGTGGCCCTTACTGCCTGATTGCAGTCTTATAAACCAGGTTAACCTGGTGGAAATTTGAAGCTCTAGCATTGGGTGGATCCTCCTTAATACTGAGGCTTTAAAGGCCCTAACAGCAGAAAACACAGGACCAAGGTCTATCCTGTCCTGCCACCTACAGCAGTTGGAAGATGATGGAGCAGAGACTAAGATGGAAACTCCCTTCCTTTGTGTCTGACATGTTTCATCTGTTTAGACATACTTAAAAGGTAGTAAGGACCAGGAAAAGCCACCACTCACCGAGATACCCCTGTGTCTTCTTCTGTAGTGCAGTGACGGGGCAGTCCTTGTGAGCCAGCAGGAGCTGTTTGAGTTGAGCAACTTCGTTCCTCAGTAGCGTAACTTCATTCTGGGATGGAGAAACAAACACACACGTGTGCATCACTTATGCTCTTGGACATAGCCTCTAGCAGGACGTTAATGAATGTGCCCCATCAACTTACAAAGTGCTCCCTAATCTGAGATGTCTCTAGCCCAGGAACACTGAAGAGTGTTTCTGGGGTTGGGAATTTAGTGTGTAAGACATGAACAACCATTTCCCTCCAGCAGCCCCTAGCTATGTTAATCACTTGGGACATACATTTGCCTGATTCCTCTTGCAAATGCTGTCAGCTCTGATGGAAAACAAAACAGAGTGAGAAGCTGAGTGTAAAACCAGCTCAGGCCATGCCAAGCCCTGGGGAACATCAGAGCTCCTCCAAGCTCTCGGCACCTCTGTGGGCTTCGTCTGTAAAGCGGATCTACTCCCCTGAAGACTTTGTGCAAGTGTGTTATTCCTCTGCTGAGATGTTTAGAGAAGCAGCTGGAATGAAGTCAATTGTATTTCAAAACTGCCTGAGGAAACAATTTCTATAATTATCTTGGGAAGAGAATGAAAATGCCATGATCAGTGCTATTGAAAATCCCAGCACATGAGTCATAAGCCACCAGTGAAAGAAAAAGCCCAGACTGGACCCGAGCTCAGCCTTTGCAGACCCTTCAATCCTTGGCATTAACAAGGGGGCTGACAGCAATGGAAGGGAAGTCTGTATTTTACATGTGCTACACTTCTGTTAGGAACATCAGGGTGCTGATGGAGAACCAGGAAAACCCCACTGTCCAGGGGAAAGCAGCAGTATGGCTGCAGAGCCTCCCTGCTCACCCTGGTGCCAGGTCCTCTGTGCAGGGAAGGGAAGCAGGGCTGCCTTTGCCGACTCCATGCGAGCAAAGAGCTCTCCTTCACATAGGGGAGCTGCTTTCTGGGGCCTCCATGACCTGCTCCTGAGGCTGGTGTTGCTCCTTGAGCTGCTGCCCTGACGGGCAGAGCCCATTTGAGGGGACAGGGAGAGAAACGAGAGCACTGAAGAGCTCTTCCATCATGGCCCGCTCGAGGCAGAGCATCAGGACAGAAAGCAACAAGTGAGATTTGCTGACAGTGTTGGGTGAGGAGAAGCTCCCCATGACCTGGCTTCAGTGTGTGCTTGAGCCCAGACTCCCTCTGTGTGCTGGGCTGCACCCCCAGAGTGTGAGCAGCAGCTCAGGGATGGGATCCTGCCCCTCTGCTGTGCTCTGGGGAGACCTCCCCTGCAGTCCTGCATTCAGGATGCTGAAGAAGGACCTTCATCAGGGACTGTAGCAATAGGACAAGAGATGATGGGTTCAAACTGAAACAGGGGAAGTTCAGGTTAAATATAAGGCACAAATTGTTCCCTGTGAGGGTGGTGAGGCACTGGAATGGGTTGAATGGAGAAGGTTTGGATGCCCCATCCCTGGCAGCGTTCAAGGCCAGGTTGGATGGGGCTTGGAGCAACCTGCTCTAGTGGAAGATGTCCCTGCCTGTGGCAGTGGCTTGGAGCTGGAGGAGCTTAAGGTCCTTTCCAACCCTAATCATTCCATGATCCTATGAAATCTAGAGGCAGCGCTCCTGCTCCAGACAGCAGCACGTTGTCTCTGCAGCACGGGGAAGCTGTTCCCTTCGGGGCGATGGTCCTAAAGCTGGCAAGGGGCTGTGCTCAGCCTCAGTTACATACTCACGCTCAGCTGGATGTTCTGGGTTGTGAGCTCCTCAGCTTTCTTCTCCAGGGAAGACACCCAGAGCTTGCGCTTCTGACGGCAGCGGGAGGCTGCTGCCCGGTTCCTCTCCAGGAACCGCTGCCGGCGCTCATCCGGGTCTTCATCCACCGTGCGCCTCCGCCGCCCACCGGTGCTGGGGGTGGGCTGGGCTGGGGAAACCTGGTGGTGAAAGAGACGTTGAAGTTCTGCTGTGAGCAGGCAGACACACAGCAGCACAACCAGGCCTGGCAGGGGAGACTGGGCTTAAAAGACACGTGGTTCTGCAGAGCAGCCAGAGCTGCCCAGTGCAGGGATGGAGCGAGGATAGACAGGGGAGCTGAGGATAAAGTTCAGTTCCGAGCCCTCACTACAAGAGGGACATTGAAGTGATGGAGAGAGGCCTGAGAAGGGAAACAGAGCTGGTGCAGGGCTTGGAGCACAGTGTCAGGAGGAACAGCTGAGGGACCTGGAGGAAGGAGAAGAGAAGGCTCATGGGGGACTTGATTGCTCCCTACAACTGCCCAAGAGCAGGATGGAGCCAGGAGAGGGCTGGGCTCTGCTCCCAAGGGATGGGACAAGAGGAAACAGCCTCAAACTGCACCAGGGGAGGTTTAGATGGAGCTGAGGAACAATTCCTTCCCCAAAGGGTGTTCAGCCATTGGAACAGGCTGCCAGGGCAGTGCTGGAGTCACTGTCCCTGAAGATGTTCACGAATCGTGTAGACGAGGCCCTCAGTGCCATGGGTCAGTGGTGGCCTTGGCAGCGCTGGGGAACAGTTGGCCTGGATGAGCTTAAAGATCTTTTCCAACCTGATTGGTTCTATGATTCTAAAGAACCTTTTTCAGGTTCTTCTGGCAGCCCTTCCTCAGTGGAGCATGCAAACTTCCTAAATGAACTCTCTGGGATCCCGAAGCTAGTTAATGTGTGAATGTCAGGGAATTAGATACATCCCAAACTCCTATAGGCAGCTAACGGCACGGGCACGTAACCAACAGCAGGACTTCCCTCCTGCCCATGCCAAGCAGCTAACGTGGTGAATGACCACACAGAGGAAACCACCTTCCTTTTGATTTCATTTGAGAGAGTTTAAAAAGCACTTTGGAGACTCCCACATGGGCAGGGATCAGGGATCAGCTGACAGAGGGTGACATCCAGCTGCAGGGCTGGGAGCACTCAATCCCACTCTGACGCACGCAACCACGCACGGGTCCAAGCGCCGTCTCCACTTGGGTTCAGTAACTCATCCACAGAACACAAACAAATCCATCTTGGGAATGGATAATCTGCTTTCAAAATGAAGTTGGGTTCAGTTTCCCCTGGGTACCTTCAGCTAAAGAAGCTCCCAAGAGGCACCTGGTACAAGTAAAGCCACATATTTCCTGCTTTGATTTGGGAAGAACAAAGGGAAACGTCAGGGATGGCAAAGGCACAACCTTGCTGGTGCTTCTGCAAGGGCTCTGTAATTACACCACCACAATCAGGCAGTGCAGTTCCACTTGGGTACTCGCTGTCAGGCAGCATATGGATATTAAACTTTTGGAAGCCTATCTAACTGACGGAGCAGGTGGCGATCCTGATGGAAAGCTGGCATTTGGTGAGCTGGCAGGAGCTACTGGAGCTGATTGCCTAAGAGGGGAGCATTTAACCCCAGTAATTGAGCAGAGAGAAGAGAGCAAAAATACTCTTTCCAAACTCCAGATCTTGTCAAGCAAATGAACGCGTTGCTGAAGTTTGCTGCCTGGTGGTGTTGGAGAGCATTAGCAGCACTGAAAACCAAGGTTTTTTAACCCATTCTGCAAAACAGGAAGATACAAGGTTTTCCTCTGCCCTCCCCAAGCACCTCCAGCCCTGCAGCAGCAGACCTGTGGTTGAGCTGGGGAAGGGGCATCAGGGTGCTGGACAAGGATCTGACTCTGCTCCGGACGTGCAGTCACCATCGTGCTGGCTGAGCCCACCACCAGGTTGCTGCCGTTCAGTGAGGAAGACGCTGTCAAGCTGGCCTTCAGCCTCTGTTAAAGGAGGGAAAAGGACATCAGTGGACCTGTTCTCTATGCTGTGAAGGTTTCAACCAGCTCCTCTATCACCCAAGGAGCCAGGTTGCCAGGGATTATGCTCTTCAGAGGATGTGGCTGATTCAAATCCAACCAAAAGCCATCACCATCTGGCCTTCCCAAAGGCAGCTTTCAGCTTAGGCCCAAGCAGACAGGTGTCCACATCCCGAAATTACTACTACAACTGGCACCAGTCCACTCCCAGCTGGCAGGATCTGCAGATAGACCATGGACTGAACAGGCTGCACGGCCCAGCTATCCTTCATCACCCACAGAGGGGTCCTTCTGGGATGGAGAAGGACCTACACATGATTGAGGCCATGTCTTGCAAGCAGCCAGAGCAGCCAGATACAGGCCGGGGGGCAGGATGGCTCCTTCATGCCTCAGCGTTTAGGGTGTCTCACCCCATTTGTGGCTCTGATCTGCCCCTGAATCCTGCAGACACCAAAACAGGGTGCAGTGGAAGCAATGACAATGCACCAGCAATGGTGAGCAGCTCTAAGAGGAGGGTTTGCAAACAGCTGCACCCCATCCAGGCCAAAAAATCAGGGCGGGGGGGGTGTCACAGAATCAGAGAATCAGTGAATGGTTTGAGTTGGAAGGGACCTTAAAGCTCATTCAGTTCCAACCCCCTGCCATGGGCAGGAACACCTTCCATCAGAAGAGGTTGCTCCAAGCCCCATCCAACCTGGCCTGGGTTTGCTCCCCCCTCTTCTTGTACTCTGTTTGAGTCATGAAGAGCCAAGAGAGGAAAACTCTTTTATAAACTTTTAAAGGGATTTACATGAAAGCCATTCCCAGGATCCATGGATTACAGCACAACATCTCTTCTCTTGGCTCTGCCTTTCTCAAGCCCACCTCCAACCCATCTGTTATCTTGGAACTAGAACTAAACAGCCGCGTTTAGGATGGGGCTGACGTTTGCCTTGACAACAACGTGCCTCCTCTGCCTGCCAGTGCCGCAGTGCTGATGAGCCTGACATTCCTGGTGGCATTTCCAACACCTGCTCCTGGTATAGGAAGATGCTCTGACGGCTCCGCAGGATGTCGGAGAAGCCAGTGAAGACTTAGGGACAACACCATGGACGTGACGCCCTCCCCAGCACGGATTCAACACTTACCATTTTGGCTTCGGAGTGCACTGGAAGTCCTGATGGGGAAATGGACCCGCTGCTGTTGATGGGCGGCCCAGGAATCCCGGGAATGTTTGGCACCATGGACATGGGCCGAGCCAGCTATCGGGGAGGAAGCAACACAAGGGGTTTGGAAGCTGAGGTGGTTTCACGCCGCGCTCCGCGAAGCAGCTCTGTAATAATTCCCCAACTGAGCACATTTATAAAGCCTGACAAACGTTCAGCCTTTAACTGCTGCCATCAATTCCTGCTGCTGTCACCGAAGGCCAGCAGCCACTCCTTTGGTGGCCATGGTGGCTGTTTCAGAATCACGCAGCCATACCAACCACGGAGGACAGGAGGAGGGCAGCTCTAAAGCCTCCTTTCCTTCCCTTCCCTCCCTTTCCTTTCCCTCCCAGAGGGCTTTTCCCCACCAGCACAGAAGAGCGGATGCAGTGGGAGGTATCAGATCTCCTCTAGACCTCTGCACAGCTCTACTGCAAAGCTGCCACAACACCAAGGGCAAGGCAGAGCGTTCAGACACACAGCTTTCTCCCTCCACAAAGATGGGAAAAATTGGAGTTTGCACTTGCTTTTATAAACCACTCAGGTGTGCTGTTGTAAAGCACTACATGTAGGGACCCAACAAGGGAAATGGCTTTAACCTGCCAGAAGGGAGACTGAGATGAGCTCTTATACAGTGCTTCCCTGTGAGGGTCCTGAGGGGCTGGCACAGGGTGCCCAGAGAAGCTGTGGCTGCCCCAT
>JANRGW010033194.1:24899-35870 GCA_024733675.1 Psilopsiagon aymara
TCCCCCCCCCCCCCCCCCCCAATAAGTGAAATCACGATTTCAAATCATGGAAAGTCATACGTAGCTATTTGAATTGGAAAGTCCATCTCAAGGGTGGGTAACCCAAAGCCCAAAGGTCTTTAATGGAATACCCAGTTTGGTGCAGAAGAGCTTTTGTTAAAAGAATAACAGTGTAGGGGGGAGGGAAATGCTCTCAAAGACATTAAACAAAACAAAACAACAAAGGAATGAAGCATTCAAAACAATGGAAGCCAAGAAATTGCTCAAGCCCAGCTTTCCTGCAGCTGACCGAAGTATTCTGCTGGTGCCTCACTGTGTGTGGTATGTATATTGATGCTTATGCGGGTAGCTTGGAAATCCTACCTACCTACTGTCTGTATAAACCAATACATAAGTGAACCGAATTCATAAACTGTGTATATCCTTACCCAAGTCTGTTTGTGCATGGCAAAAGATACCTAAAAAATTCTCCCAGGTTTTTGTCATAGGGGTTTACTCCCATGACAGGTACAGGGTGTTTGAAACGAATAAATACAGCATCTAAAACTTCTGGTGATTCGTGAATGCACGCTCTAAGAAAAGATTGCAATTATTCTGTTTAATAAACTGAAAATTAGTTTATTTCTGTAATATTATCTTAATTGTTAGAATAGAGAATAGACCTAAAACATGCATGAAAATGAATGCTTGGGTTTGAAATGCTTCTAGCAGAGAAAGCTACTCATATAGCAATCAATCATAGGCAAACTATTTAATGTTCTCCCAAATGCATGAAGACCAAGACAGTAACACCTGTAGAATGAAAAGTAAATGTTTCTCTAGATGTCTCAGCTGTGCCTTGTCATAGATATTCCCAGCAGCAAACAATGATGGGTGACTCTTCTCATATAAGAAATTATAAAGGATGTGGCTTCCATTTAAAGCCATAGTGCGATTAGCTAGAAGTGTTCCAGCAGGTACCATTCTTTTGCTGTAGAGATAAAGGTGTATGAAGGATTTTACCGGCTGTAGAAAAGAGGACCTGATTTTCCTTTCAAACATCTTCTCCCTGTCCATGCCTGTGCAGTCTACTAAGATATGCATTCAGATCACTTACTCGGCATTAAGTTTCATCATGGCCTTTTGGGAATACATTTACATTAAATTTACTTATCAGTGTTGAGCATCTAAAGTTTGATGAATGTGAAGAGGCTTTAGTTTTTCTAAAAATCTGGACACTAAAATATTATCTAGGTTTTTCAAGTTAAATGAAAAAGTATTTAAATGCAGAACTGAAACTGTACATCAGCTATTGCTTGTTCATCTGTTCCAGTTACACCTCTGTTCTGCACCAAGACTAATATCCAGTATGATAAAGCATTCTTTTCATCTGGTAGAAAAACAAGGAAGAAAACAGAAACATTTCTTTTTCATGTCAGTATACGACATTCTTGAGTGGCCTTGCACATGATCAAAATCAAGCTTGTAATGTGTTTTTCATCTTCCAGAAGAACCTGACAGCATTTTCTTCTAAAGTTTCATTTTCCAAGAGAAAAAAATATTGTAAACATAGTTCCCATGTTTAGGTCTGGGCTGTTTGGGCTTTTTGGCTGTCGTTTTATTCGGAGGTTTTTTTTTTGGCTGTTTTTTTGCAAACTTTTATTCACTTTTCAGTAGTTTCCTGGCACATTGTATGGGTCTGGAAATGACAAAGAGACATTGAAATTGTATTAGCCACTACTGTAGTGTTTTTACGACTCGCTGTGGAGGCTTCTGGCTTTCTCACAATACCATGTGTTTTGGACTGCATGTTGGACTTAAGTAGACAGTAATGGACAGTTTTGGTGACAAAAAGATTTTGGTCCCATTCATACATCATATGCATGCTATCTTATGGCATGCTACTGGCATCAGCTCTCAGAGGGAAAAAACTGTTTTGCAACACTGTGCTTGGCACCACACAGTCTTTGATTACTGACTGAGGTATATATAAATATTGATATGAGGGAACAAAAATAAGTGTTTGCTTTGAGACACTCCTATGACGTGAAGAAAAAAAATCACTATTTGCTATAACAATAATAACTCTAATAATGTTCTCAGGAAAGGAAAAACACTGTAATATGTGAAAGAATGAATGAAACAATTTGCACAATACTAAAACATTTATCCTTTTTGTTCTCACTTGCTACTATATAATCACTGTGGGGAGGACAAACCTGTAAAGTGTGGAACTTGCATTCATATAATTCTTTCCTGAATACTTTTAACAGCTTACTACTATGTAACAGTATGCATATGGCGGAGTTCTATTCTCTTCCTGACTCCCACTCAAGAAAGGCATGTTTTCTACAGTCTTAGTAAATTACCTTTGCTCTTTCAAGGCCTTCAGGAAGGCGTTAGCTTATCTTTCTGACTTTTTGATTTCATGGATGACTAGCTATGAATTCAAGTTTAATATTTTAAAAAAAAAAAAAAAGAATATATTCTCACCTCTCAACCCCTCATGCTCTAAATATTGTGCAGACTAGCAATGAGGCTGACATCTATCATCTTCTGCTCAGGCTTTTCACTAGTATCTAATGTCCAAGCTACACCATTTTCATGGTATACCTAAAATACAGCCTCTTACCTGTTCTGTGTTGAAACCTATGGCCTAAGCTTTTATTCTCCTATATATCTATAACATTCAACAAGTGCAATTCACTTATTCCTGAAAACGCGTTGTTTCTGTACAACTATTACATCATCAGATTTACATATATCCAGAAAAATTGTTTTCTAAAAAAAACCCCAAAACAGCAAATCCCACAAGACAAAACACCCCCCCCCAAAAAAAAAAAAAAAAAAAAAAAAAAAAAATAAAAGCCACACACAGAAAAACCCTAAACAAAACAAAACAGAAAAAAAAAATAAAAGAGCACACAACTGTCAAGACTATACTCTAAAAATCTGACTCTGGTTTTGAAGTGTTTGTGTTCCTCAAAAATTGCAAATACTTACTAGAAGTTTGGGATGCACATCAAAAAGATTATGACCAGAAGGCTGAAAGACCTAATAGGAAGTGAGTGCTTAATATGTTAATGCCCTCAGACACTTGGGATGTTTCTGCCTTATTTTTTCCACTCTTGTAAATGTGTTCAAGAAGTTCAAAATATTTTTCAAAGGCTAAAACTTTGTTGCAGGTATCATATTTTGTCATTAGAAACTGAAATCTATTACTGGCTCAAATAACTATTTAAAGGTTAAGCATGGCTAGGAATTTCAAATCATTATTAAATTAAGCCTGCTGCACTGCTGGCACATAAATGAATGACACTGTCCTATTTAGTAGTTTGTATTGAAGCAACTGGATGGCTTGACCTTTCAATAGGTGAGATATCGAACTGCAACAGGGCCCCACACAAGCTAGGTGAACTGCCTAAGTTCTATTAAAGTCTTTGACTAAGATTTCTGTCTCTGTCCCATGGGATACATTTCATTCTGAATATAAAGCAAGTTTTTCTTCAGTCCTCTGGAACTGAAGAACATAACAAAAGAAATATATCTTTTAAAAGATCAGAGTTCCTAATATTATCCTCTTTGCTTGTTTTATTTCTTTAGAATTGAATGCTATTTCTTCTGTGACAATAAGTGAGATAGAAATGAATGTAAACAGTATCTGTTCCTCTACTTCGCTGCCTTAATATTTCTGAAACTAAGTACACATTGTAAGATGTTTTCAGACCACTTTTTAATGGATAATCTCCATATTTATTGTTAGCCTGCAAAGCTGAAGGAAAATGACACTGCTTTGCTCCTGTTAAAAACAATTACATTCTCTTAAGGCAATAGCTACACAGTACTTTATTGCAGTCTTGTGACAAGAATATGTATGCGTATTTTGCTCAATTTTAAAACAGATTCTCATTTATATGTTTCTAAAGGCATTATATAAATATGAAATACTGATTGAAAAATAAAATTTAAAAAGGTTCACTATTGAGAAATCCAATTTAAGGACTAGAGATTTATTTTTCTTCATTCTTTCCTAGTAGGAAATTTCCATGATTTTCATCAAGATGGAGCAAACTTTCCTCCAACAGTTTAGAGCAAAAAAGGTGCTTGATGCTCCCTAATGTCTCCATGTGAGAAAGGAAAGCCAAAGACATTTTGCAGAGAATATCCTTCTTTCCTTCTCCTCCCATTCTTCCACTGTGAAGCAGTGAAGATTGCTGTTTCCATATTGCTTCCTTTTTCATCAATACATACCACCAGCTGTGGACTGCTCATTATTCCTTGTATTACTTTTCCAAATGGTTGCCCTGTTAATTGACCAGGGATAGGCAAACAGTCTTATTTCTAAATTCATTAAGAACAACACAGTGATTTGAAACAGCCAGTATGGATTTACTAAAACCAACTCCACTCTGACCCAACTCTATTGCCATCTATTTTGAGTGACTGATTCTGTGGACAAGGGGAGGTCAATCGCTACAATATACCTTGACTTCAGCAAGGCCTTTGACACCCTCTCGAGTCTTGTTTAAGACCAAATTCTGCAAAAGGGTGAAGAACTTTCCTACCAAAACAAATAAATGACTATATTTCTATTAAACCTTCAAATTCCAGCTCATTGAATAATCAGGCTGTCATGGTTTAAGCCCAGCCATAACTCAGAACCACACAACCACTTGCTCATTCCCCTCACTCCCAGAGGGGTGAGGAGGAGAATTTAAAGAATGTAACTCCCACAGGTTCAGATAAGAACAGTGCACTAACCAAAGTATAACACAAACCACTACTGCTACTACCAATAACAATAATCATGAGGGAAATAACAAGGGGAGAAAATACAACCACTCACCACCCGCCAACTGATACCCAGCTTGACCGAGCAGCGATCTAGCGCTTCTGGGTAACTGCTCCCTGTTTATATACTGAGCATGACATGCTGTGGTACGGAATATTCCTTTGGTTAGTTTGAGTCAGGGCATCTGACTCTGCTTCCTCCAGACTTCCCCTCCTCCCTGGTAGAGCATGAGACTCAGAAAAGTCCTTGGTCAAAGTAAACATTACTGAATAACAACTAAAAGCATCAGTGTTATCAGTGCTGTTCCCAGGCCAAAAGTCAAAAAACTCAGCCCTGCACCAGCTACTAAGAAGGAGAAAAATTACTGCTACTGCTTATCCCAGGACACAGGCTTAAGATTTTTTTTCATTTTTTTTTTTCTAGAAAGGTTGTTGTTAAACCAATCCAGCTGTTCTTCCACAAAGATACAACCATTCCCATATAGGTACCTACAGTTTGTGTTTATCTATGTGCTTCCTGCTTGCCTTTTTTTAAGGAATGATTTTCAAGAGAAATGTGAGTGCACAAGTATATAAAAGAGTTAGAAACCAAATGTGCTTTTACTGCAGTTATAGATCTTTAGAAACATGTTTTCATAAGCAAGTTTTGCAAGAAGGCTATTGGGTTTACCCAATACACATCAGAACAGAGAGCACATTCAAGGAATTAACATGCTGTAGTACAGAAGGAAAGAAGGGAACTAACTGCTTCAGTGATACCCACAGCAGCAGGCTATAACAACAATAGCAGTATCAGCAACAAAAATTTCCTTTTTTTTCCCCCCTCTCCACTGTTTATAAATGAGATTGAGCATATGGATACACAGTTACCATTATTTCATTAGCTCAGACTGGAGCTCTCCAAGCAATCATAAAAAGGGTTTTCCATTCATAATAGTTTATATAAGCTTCTTAAAACACCCATTAATACATTAAAAAGCACAGATTCATCTCAAAATAAAATAATCTTACACCTGCAAATTTTGCAGAAGGTTTCTTATGATCAGAATTACTTTCATAATTTAACATACAGCTGTACTATTTAATGTATATTCCTGTTCTGCTGTATTCTCTTTTTTTTTTCTTATGCCAATTTCTGATCAGTCTATTTACCACCTCCAAGAAGCCAATTTCCTTTTAGTTTACATACGCAAAACAGCCTGTGCAATTTTGCCTTCCAGGCACAGCTTCTGGATCATGACGTCTTTCCTAAGCAGACCCTTCTAAATCTTTCTTCTAACCTTTTCAGCCTCACAGGTCCCCAGTTTAACCAGTTTTAACTTTCTTCCTTAATGGTTTACAGTCATTATCTCTCTGAAAAATAATTCTTCTCCCCACTTTTGTCACACATCAGCTCTAGTTTCTTTACCCAGCTACCTCAGCAGATTCTGAAGCCAAGACACTTCCAGAACTAAAGTGGCAAATGAATGTAAAGAAAAAAATGGTTTATTTTTCCTGTATGTAAAGATCACTTTTATTCTCTTGCAGATATCTAACTTTTATTATATGTAGACTTCAGTTTTTAGGGTTTGGAAATGTAACTGTCACCAGAGACAATCATGTTTCAAAACCAAAATTGCACTGAGTGAAACACAACATACTTAAAACATTACCTCTCATGAAATTACATCTTGCAAGCATCAAGCTTGCTTTTCAAATGGATTTCTTTGAGGTTATAAGAAGCTTTCATAAAGTTTATATCTTACTACTGAAATCTCAAGAAGAATATTAATTATTGAAGAATATGAGAAACCACAGGTGGAATTATTTTCTTTCATTAATCTCAATATTCTCAATGTCATCCAGGAAACACTGTGCATTCTGTGTTCCATATGCTGTGTGTTCCAGGTACATAGTGACAGAATTCCTAATGGAGATACCAGACACGCAATATGGCAAGTGCAATAGTCATAAAGGAAACTAAAAATATGAATTTTATTTACAGCACCCATATTTCTAAAAGTAGATCTTCTGTAAAAATACAGAATGAATTGTATGGATTAAGCAAAAAGACTGAATTAACAAGGAGACAGCATTAATACCACAAGATTCTGTGTTGAAAATACAGTTGAGAAGACAAAGGCAGAAGAAGTTCATTTTGCTTTAACTGAAATTGTTGAAATATTGATAGAATTATATACACATATAAAATATTTCCTAAAATTCTGGCAAATTATGGAGGAGTATTGAGTTTTTAAATCAATCTTGGTGTCAATTTGTTCTTAGGAGCCAGTGTTTCTTTTTATCCTGACAGCTTGCCATTCAGCACACTGCTGGAATTAGGTGAAAAATACAGTGATAAAAGAAAAGTTTGAAATGTTGTAAAGGCTTCTGTTTAAATAGGGGTTTGTGCTTTAATTGGGAATTCTACTAAGATTTGATCCTTTAAGGGCCATGTGGTGGCTGATGTCTTTAAACATACTCATTATCAAGGAGCATCTGGATTTCTGTTCCAAAGAAACAGACATATCCACTGAAGTCTGTTTCGACATACTAGTTTATATAAAAATTATTTCATTCTCGGATACTTGACCATATAAAGATACCAAAGAGATGAATCCTTCTACATCTCAAGGAAGAAATGAAACTATTTTTTCAAGAGTTAACATCATTCCACTAAAGTTCAACTGTCAATTGCGGCCTCAATCCATAGCATATAAATAAGAGCAGAGCCAAACTTTTATATTGCCTTAGAAAAGATCACAGTTCCGAAAGCTCTTCAAATTTATACTGTACATTTTGTGTTTAAACTACATCTTTTAGTATGTAAATACACTTAAGATTTTTGGCCTGATACTTGCTATTGTTTTTTTCTGTGCTTCAGCTTCTGTGTCATGAGACCTATTCAGTCAATTATTCAATCATACTCCTTCATACCTTCCCCCTTCCTTGTCTTATAGCATTGTATTCTACACAGAATCTGGCTTGCCTGGGGGAAATACTCTGAACCTGTCTGCTCCTACACACAGATATAAAAGACAGATTGCACATAAGGCAATTTATAAAGCAACAGGGCATCACCTCAGAGGCATTCTTTATTCACCATTATTTTAGGATGTGCTTGTTGGGGACTAACTGCTTAGATTATGTGGGGATATTTATTTACAATTAACAACTAATCATTTATTATGAAGAGTGCCATAAGTGAATGTCAGTCCAGCAAAGCTTCATCTTAAACTCTAAAACTGACATGATTTATCAGTTTTCTAAATGTTCCCATCATTGCCATCACTCATTCCTCAACATATACACAGATATACCTATAAACAGCCAGCCACAGCAATTGTGTAGGATGCCACTGGAGGGCTGGGAAAAAAAAAAAATAAGATAAAATAAGGAGAAACCATGAAATACACATAGTTTCAGCACCAAGGTGGTGATCACCGCATACAAAATAGAAGGATTTCTGTCATATGACTGGAGGAGGTCACACCTCAGGACCTAAAACAGTCTTCTAGGTACCCAACTCCCAGTTAACTTGGGGTCTGTATTTTGGGGTCTATATTTTCTGCCTGAGGCAGGAGTTCACAGTTTCCCCAGACTTCTGGCTTCAAAGACAGGAGCCTGATTATCAATTATCTCCAACACAATGTGCCTCAAAGCTCTTAGAATCTCTGGGAGCTCCAGTAACCAAATCCACAGGAAGGAAATAAAATTCTAGCAGTCTGTTTCTTAGCTCAGGAATTTGAACAACCAATCCCTTTCCATGAAAGTATTTTTACTTCAATACCTGCCATTTTCAAATAAATATTGTTCCAACATTAATAACATGTCTTCCTTTACTGTTTCTTTCAAAATAAAAATCAACAATATAAAGTAAAAATCAGTAGTAATCCCCTTTAGGTTAATAAGAGTTTCACCAAATTCATAACAAGAACATAAAGTTTTTCTATTAGTGAAACTAATAGAATGCTTTGTTTCAACCCCACACTGATGTAAAGCAAATGTTAATGAAAAATTTTTGTAACAGGAAAACAGAAAGAAGACAACTGGCTTTGGTCTGGCTTACTCAGGGTAATCAGGTACTGAAATTAATCAAGCTGATAGCAGAAGTATCCTGTTCTACCATCTCAGGAATTATATTCATACATTTTCTTCTTTTTATGTCTAAAAATAAAGCGAAAACTTGCTCAGAAAAATGGGTTCTCTCTGAACACCATGATTAATACAACTAATATACTTTCTGCTATTGTTTTGCTGTTTTAGTCTATTTTAACTATAGCATGTTTTATTCACTGATGGAAGCAGTAATATCAAAAGGCTGCTCTCTTAATCAGCTGCTGAATTAATGAACATGAAGCTTGTGGCTGCTACTAAAAAAAGGAAGATATTTGGAGTCAGATGAAATCTTGACTTTGCCAGTTTCTGCTCTCTGTACTATTTTCACTCTGTCATTTCCAAATGGACTGCTATTCTGGAAAATATGATAATTCATTTTACTACCCAAGATTACATGTATGCTGCATAGATTCTGAACAACGTGAAGGTTTTGCTTTAATAACTTTTTTTGTTTGTGATTGTTTCCTTTCCTTAGATAAGAAATCACACCTGGAAAAATTCTTTGTATCAGCACCAGATGACATGTCAGAGTCTCACAAGAATAAGCCAGAGAACATCTCTGCCTCCAAGATTGCAGACATTTAATCATTTCTTCTCTATTCTGGGCAGCTGCACACTGACCTTATAGCCATCACCTGCTTCTGGGCTGTCAGTCACAGTATTTTGTAATATACGGGCTACTTTGCATGCTGCTTTACCAAGAAGAAATGCCACTAACTGTGACAACAATCCTAATTAGTTGTTGAAATACCATTGTGAAGATCTGTCACCAGCGATTACTCATCCCTTTAATGGTTCCTTCAAACAGAAGCTCTGTTTCAGCTATTTAGAAAATGGGCAATATCATTATCATTCCCTGAGGGGCTTATCTAAGCACTCTGAAGGATTACTGTCCAATTTTACTTTTAAGCAAGGTTGCAGAACTCATGAAACAGACACTTTTCAGGAGGAAAATAAAACATCTTTACAGCAATAATTTCAGCTACAGGAGGTTAGGAGCAGTTACATGCCCCTAGGCAAACTACAACACAGCAATTACAAGAAAAGCATACTCTGAAGGACAGGGAACAAAATTTTAAGAGAATGAGGAGAGTAAAAGATAAGAAGCAAGAAAAGGATTAGATTAAGGACTAAAATCAACACATTTGGTTTCCAAAACTTCCTATTAGTATCACAAGCTAAAATTATACTACAAGGCAGATGTGGCCTTACTCAGTGTAAACTGGTGGGATAACTGTCTGTGCTAAGACAAACCACACACAGCTGTTGAGTTAATAAATAATTGCAAACAAATGCATCACTACTTAGGCAAGATCAGAACACCTTATGATTAGTTATGCAACATATTTTTGTTTGCATTATGTTTATCACTACCCCTCAGTGCTGGAATACCTGCTCCAAACTGCTTAGAGAAATGACTACTTAAGCACAGTCAAAGAGTTGTTTCAGACATTATTCATTTATTAATACTTATTTGGTAAAACCCCTGAACAAATTATGATTAACCTGTCCATAGAACAGTGCTACCTTAACTGTAAGACAATGGTACCTATAATTTCTAGATTCATAAACCCGAAGCTTTATGCAGTATGCAATGAAGACTGCTGATCTTGAAACCTTTGGATTCCCTTATTCAGTTATTTTTACTGAAATTATTTACTACTATTAAATAGTTTGTTACTAAGAATGGATCTCTAATGAGGAGGAATACGCAAAACTTTGCAGGAGGCTGACAGCACGGGAAGCCAAGCATATATGCCAGCATTAGCAGAATCAGAGCTATTCCACTGAAAATAACAGTTATATTTAAGAAAGTTCAAATATTTACTAATTTAAAAGTGAAAGATAACGATCATTATCTAATAATAATTTCACTGCTTTTTAAAGGATATACAGTTCTTTCTAATTCTTTCCATTATTTCCCCAATTTTACTTATTTCGGAATACTTCTCACTCTGGTCCTATTCTTTACTCCTCCTGATTCTTTGTTGTAAATCCAAAATTCTTATCACTGTTTCCAGTTCCTGCCTGTCGTGGTTTAAGCCATAAATCAGCCACACAGTTTGTTCACTCACTTCCCCCTTTTTCTTCCCTCTGCTCCTG
>JANRGW010033195.1:0-29757 GCA_024733675.1 Psilopsiagon aymara
ATTACTCCTTGTCCTATCACTACAGTCCCTAATGAAGAGTCCCTCCCCAGCATCCCTATAGCCCCCCTTCAGATATTCAAAGGCTGCTATGAGGTCTCCATGAAGCCTTTTCTTCTTCGGGCTGAACAGTCCCAACTTTCTCATCCTATCTTCATACGGGAGGTGCTCCAGCCCCATGATCATCCTCGTGGCCCTCTTCTGGACTTGTTCCAACAGTTCCATGTCCTTTTTATGCTGAGGATACCGGAACTGCACACAATACTCCAAGTGAGATCCAATGAGAGCAGCGTAGAGGGGCAGGATCACCTCCCTCGACCTGCTGGTGACACTCCTTTTGATGCAGCCCAGGATGCAGTTGGCTTTCTGGGCTGCAAGCGCACACTGCCAGCTCATGTTCATTTTCTCATCAACCAACACCCCCAAGTAATTTTTTTGTTCATCCTATACTTCAGGCCACAGAATAAATGTGCACTTGTTTGTAAGAAAAGTCAATCTCTCTCTGCAATAGCTTGTATTTCACACAGAGAGTGACACATAGACAGACATAAAACAGCACAGATCTAGGCTCTGTAACACCACCACCACTATAAAGGAAAAAAAAAAAACAAAGTTAGTTTTGGAAATAATCCAAGATTTTCAAGCTTGGTTTTTTCATTCACTTCATTCTATCCAACTCATCTGCAGCACAGCCCTACTTAACTCCAAGTTAACTCTGCCACAGGTGAAACCAGCCTACCAGCCCACAGAGCATGCTGCCCAAGCATAGTAGTAGTTGAACTACGCACCTGCTCCTGGCAGAATTAAGGCTGACACTAGCTCAGTGTAGCAAAATTCACTGTATTCATCAGAGTGAAGACCCAAGTACTTTTTAACACTTTATTAATGGAAATGGGATTATTCTTCCTGTTGGCACTTCCCGACTCACCTCTTTAGGTAGCAGTAGGTGAGCTTCACTCCTCAGGTGAGATGTTCAGACTTCCAAAATGTTTATTTGCTTTTTCTGAGTTTTATTTGCCCAGTTTCAGACTTCCTCAGTGAAAATAATGGATGAAGATCTAAAATGGAATAAGTATTCGCTTGATAGCTTCTTGCTAGCTCTTTAAAGTGTTGTGCAGCTGCTGATATATGTTTGTGCTGGCATTGCAGAGTGGAGCCCTGGGAATAAGGAATCTGATTTCAGAGAAACAAGATCCAGCTTCAAAGAAGTGAGCAACCCTCCCCAGCTGATAGAACTTTTACTGAAGGAAAACAACAGTGAAGTAAGAAGCACATGAGCAATATCTCCTGTTACTCCTCTGCAATCCTTTTCAAAACTTTCTTCTCGTTTATCTGATTATGCACTTCCGTTTCTAAATTCTCCCTTGTGGTGGTTTTACCTTTTCTGTTAGTTTAGGTGTTTGATAGTAGATTTCAGTGTGAGACCACATCACTTCGAAGCACATTATATCAGCTATTACAGAGGGTGGGGGGGAAAACCTCATGTAATTGCAATATATCCTTGGAGGTCTCTCCAGAATGGGAAACCAATTTGAGGTCTATTAGACAACTTCTATTTTTTTACATATACAGATTAAAAAGGTATTATCCTCTAATAATGAGCTAGTCCACAGCTTTTATTCACTGATGCGATGGTATTTAAATATTACAGCTAATCTACTTTGATTATATTTAGCCAGGAATGAGCTGGTTGAAATAAACACTCTGGCCACCAAAGTACGTGCTCAGCATTTCAAGAGAAGGCTGAAAAATGCAGGGTTTTAGAGTCTAGGTTGAAATCTTGTGTGGCTTAAAATTTACTTTTTCAAACAAAGAGGAAAAGAAGAAGTCTTTGCAGGGTCCAGCCCTCCTCCCATTTCACCTAATACCAATTTGGCAGCTTACTGTAAGAAGAGTAAGCCCAGATTCTCATAACTATACATCTGTGCACTCCTATGGTGAAAATTCTGGACTAAACAAAATCAATATACCTACACTGGTTATGTCATTCCCATTTACAGCAGCCTAAGAACTGTTTACAGGCAGACCTCCCAATGCACATTATTGACGTGCTATAACCTCTCTGCCTTTCACTTGCTGAAGATTTTTCTTTTCTCTCTTAATTTTCTAAGCACAATTTCCTGACACTAATAGGTTGAGCTATTTCTGTGGAAAGGACCTGTGAAAGTTGTTCTTTGAGCAGGGAGAGAGCAACACCAGTTTGTTTAGTTATTCTGAGTGTATGATGGATGAAATGTCAGAAATAATTCCACAGGCTGCTGATGTCTAATCCCAGAGGATAAATGCTTGCATTTGAAATCCCACTGCAGGTTTAATTTGTGAAATGAATCCCCATTGCAAAATCTTTTGTTACTTTTGCAAACAATAATAAAGTAATGGTGACAAATTGCAAATCAAGAGCAAAGAGACTCAGGAGTTATTAAATGTCATTCATATCTACATTTAGCTGATAAATTGGTACTGGTAGAAAGAACTTTAACTAGGAAATACTTTATCTCATCCTGGTGACTTAGTACATTGAGTGTCTTCGGACTACAAAAACTTTAGTGGTACCTGAGGGCACAAGGACACTCGGGAGCCCAGTTGATGTTTAACTCATCATGGTGGATATAAATGTGGCAGAATTGTTTCTCTGAATTTGAGCTGTTCTGGAGCAAGGTGAGACCTTTCTACACTTTCACAGCAGTAAAACAATATTCAGCGCAAACCAGAAAACCAGGTGGTTTCCTCACTCTTAGGGTCAAAATAAGGGGCTAGGACAGCCTTCCTTAGAAATGGGAAGGCGTAGACAGCAAGAGGACCAAATACAAGATCAGAGGAGAAAAGACTATGTCAATTCAAATGCAGTCCTGATTATACATTTACTACAGACAGTAAATAATGATTGACTTGATATAATTTAAGAGTTAGTTTCCTCTTAACTTCTATGGCGTCTCAGAGGCTAAAACCAATTATACAAGCTTGACATTTTAAGACCTGCATGTCCTTATTTATTTCTTAAAAACTGAGTCCAAGGAAAATAAGAAACAGAGCCCAGCCTCTGATTTTCCAGACATCAGTGTGCACCTGTACACACTGGGTGGGAAAAGGTTTAACCTCAGCCTGCACAAAATGCACACACAGAGAATTTGGTAGCCACCCTTTTCCCTCTCTGTGTTCTTGGTGTACATCTGTTCTGTAAAGATCACTTCTGTCAGCTCACTTTTATTGCAAGTAAAAGTACACTGACAGTGGGAAATCAGACCCTGACTGTTGTGGATGCCTCTTATGGAAATGGCTACAAAATTTTATTCCTAGCTGGGTGGTCATATTGTGCTTCTCCCTCTCTTCATTTACCAGGGCAGAATTTTACTTACAGTGTAAAAATGCCAATTTAAGAAGAATATAAATATCATACAAGTTTGTAAAGTCACTATTCCATGTAAGCAAAAGAATGGCTTCTTCCCTGAAAAGGCAGTAATGCAGAAAGATGTACTATATTTCAGCTGTCTCTTTATTCTTTTTCTTCATATTATTATTGTTATGTCTCAGTCCTGAGACATAACAATATGACTAAAGATTCCAGATAAAAAGAGAGGGGCTGACTAAAGATTCCAGATAAAAGGAGAGGGGCTTCACAAGGTCCTTGACTAGACAGAAGAACACAAGTTTCACTCGGTTTTAAGAGGCAAGCTATTCTATAAAAGAGTTTGAGATAATATTCTACCCACTGTAGCTTATGGATATTTTCATTATGTATACAGGCATCTAATCCTTCTTGAATCCTACTAATCTCTTGGCCTTAGTTATACCCAGTAGCAATGAGTTCAACTGGTTAATTACAGCTTTTGCTAAAAAGAAAAAAAAAAAAAAAAAAAAAAACACCTAAAAATAAAGCTTCCTTTGATTACATTTTATCCCCCTTTCCGCTTCATTAAACTTTGTTTCCTGAGTGGATGAACAGAAGAACCTGGTTTGCCTTTTTGGTACACTTCATTATCTCAGATAGTGCTATTACATTCTTTTTTATTCATATTTGTCAACTGACTAGTTCCAGTCTCTCCAGTTTCAATCAATACAAAGCTGCATGGTCTTCATACTTTTTTGCAAGGCATGGTCTACATTTTGTGGGTCAGCAGAAAGCAGCAAAATCATGACACTGTGCCATCCCAGTCCCAGGACTGTGTATGCTTACAGGAAACAGCCTTTAAATAAAAATCAGATATGATCCTGGGAGCAGAGTGGAACCAAAAGGTGACACCAGAGATGCTCCCTTTCATCTTTTCTTGCTAGCCCTGCAAAGAATTTTCCTGAATCCTCCCCTTGACCATAGACATTTCCCTAAAGGGTGGGAAACATGGGTTTGGGACACCCGAGGCAGAAGGGGAAATGGGACGCACGTGTTCCTCTTCTTTTGCAACTGCTCTGACAATGGGGCTATTGCAAGATGAGAAAGAAGACACCATTGCTTTCTATCTCATCTTCCCAGAGCATTTCAACAGAAAACAGTGATTCTCTTCTCAGCAAGCTGAGAAACAAATGAAAAAAGGAATCTAAGACCTACAATCATGAGGTTGTTTGGTTACTAATTGAATAGATGCTTAAGTCAGCTGGTTTAAACCAATTTTGAGGTGCCATGTAGGAAACACAGGCATTTTTAGGTTGCATGCTGGGAGCCACCTTCAGGAATATCAGCCTTGGAGGCACTTCAGTGCAGGATCAGGTTGGTATCTTCAGAAGTCTCTGACCCAGACCTTGCCTCTTTTGCACACCTGATGGGCTGAACTTGACTCCTGGACATTCTTCACCAGTTTAAATTGCCAAACTTATAAAAGGATTAAATTAGGTATTATCTCACAGTTCTACAGGTTTCAAGACAGTAGAGATAACCAAAGCCTCAAAATCGTATTTGAGATCTTAGCAAGAAAATAGACCTGATTTTCCATTTTTATATAATTGTTTTAATGCAGTTTGGGTGCCATCAGCATGCTTTCAATCTGAGCATTTTCTGCTCACAGTGGGCCTACTTTAATTAGCTTTGCCTGACCATTATTGCATTTTAGCAAGAAACAAGACATTCTAGCTTCATTTATTTGTCATGTAAAGTCCAGGTGTAATTATTCAAAATAATTCAAAGTTTGTCGCTAAATATTATCGTGTATGTTTTGTTGGAGCTTCTCAGTGATACAAGTCCTATCACCTCATTCTTTGCTTTTGATGACATCGCCATGACAGAAATTTTACTGAGAACATGCAACAAAAGTGACAGGAAGTTCTCAAAATGTGTCAAAACACTGCCACATCAGGCAAGGTAACACGTCTCTAGCAGCAGCTATCAATCAGTGTTTTGGATGACCCAAAACTGTTTCCAAAACATCTCCCTCACAAGCATAATCCTATGTATACCAAGAAAATTGCTTTAGCTGAGAATTCAGCTTTGTTGAGTTTTACCTGATTCGATATCCCTTTTCTGATTGTATTTATACTTTTAGCTGGATTTAGTGTGTGGTTTAGCTGGGAAAAGCAAAGCACACTTTGATATTCAGCCAAAGGAACTGCATTATGAGACTTGGGAAATAGATTTACCTTTATGCCTGCTATTGAAGGGGCAGGCTGGGCAGGTGGGCAATGCTGGAGGCTGCTGATTCTTCCTCTTTGTCAGTCCTAAGGCATATTATTCTGGGATCTGTGTAAAAATCTGTGAATCATAGTCTCTATTGCTCTACTTGAAAACCAAAATAGAGGTTTGTTGTTCAGTGAAGAAGTTGTTGATCATAAGTTCAGTGTTCATAACCTAAACATCTCAGTGGCCCCTCTTTTTTTCCAGTGACTTTTTTCCACAAGGTGGAACTACTTCAGTAGCAGTGACTGTCGATAAGGCACGTTACAAGAAGAGATGTGAGGAAATAAGTATTAGACAGTTTCTTCTCGGCTTGCAGTGGTGTGTAAACTCCCACAGCTCCTATGACTTCAAAGTCCCACAAAAATGCTAAATAACTATCACCCTTATCCCCACCTCATGAAGACAGTCACTTAAGGCTTTATCTACAAGTAGGCATGGTTTAAAATGCCTGATGGCATGGTCTGGAAGCCCAGCTACGCTAAGGCTGTCACAGCACAAGCTCTGGAGAAGGTGATTCTCAAACATCTCCCTCACAGGGATTGAAGTGCTATAGACCATCTCAAGAGAACAACCAGCACATGTGCTAGAGCCAGGAGTGCAACTTGTGGAGCATATGCATCCCATCCTTACACTCAGATAATAATGTGTTCAGGGAAGGCACATTAAAGATGTCACTAGCATTTTTATTTAACAAGCTTCATCGCTTTCTAATGTGGCATGACTATTTCTGTCTTACAGCATTACTAATGCAACTACTACTTGCTCTGTTTACAAGTACCCCAGCTATCCCGCAGAATACAAACCCCAGCTATCCTGCAGAATATAACCTACTGCAGAGAACTTCCTAATGGGACATGGGTACCATAGAGGAAAATGCTTCTGTAGCAGCAGAGAGCTGGACTTTCCTGGGAAGAACAACTTGGTTGCAAATTAATCCTTTGAGTACCCCTAACACAACACGTAGTTCCAGCAAAGCAAATAAATCTCCGGTAGCTGACAAGCACTGCATTAGAGACCTCAACCTAACCCAATGGCAACTGTTAGCTTTCTGCTGCTGACCATAAGGGACCAAGTCAGGAAGAAAACCAGTGGGCAACTGGAAGAAGGAACAGCCACAAGCCTTGGCTTCACCTGGAGCAGGTGGGCTCCAGTTATCCTTGTAACATGCTATATATCTCCAAGGAATTGTTAATGAGGCATTTTGGATTCTGTAGGGATCCGTAAAGTCAAAATCTGCCATCCACTAAAGACACAGGCTAGCTTGACCCAAAAGCTGGAGTCAAATTCTTTCATATTCCAACCATATTTCTTTGCACTAAAAAAATGAACTAGAAAGAGATGCAAATTTTTTATGATGCTAAGCATTTCCTTCACTTTCCTTCGTAATATGCACCATGTCCTACTACTCAATACAAATGTGACATATGCTGTTAGGTGGGCCCATTAATTATGGTATCTCACTAGACCTTTAAAATGAAAGCTGCTGCCTCTGGTGGTTTAGGTGGAACAGAGATATATAACCTCCTAAAATATCTGCAGTAGCCCCAAGTTAGCAGCCAGCATTTTTTAATTTTTTTTAGTTACATTAATACCCCATTTTTTTTCTGGAATGCAGTTTGCCAATAGAATTTGCAATTATTACTTTGCATAATAAATTCATCATTTTGAGCTCCTGACTCTGAAAAGCAAATCACTCTGAATATATTATCCACGGGAAATGAATTTGTTTGTGTGTTTCACCCAGATATATACAAAATATTCCTCCTCCTGGGGTGGAAGGGAAGGCTGGGATAGATTTTAATAAAACAGAATAATTGAGACAATTTTGATAATAAAATCCTGCCTAAGCCAAGCTCTCACAGTAACAAATCCCCTGGCAAGAGGCCTGTGGGTGGACGGTGTCCAAGACCTCAGCCTGAAAGGCAGCCAGGGGCTCTGCAGAACAAGCCCAGTGTGGCGTTATCACCTTTCTCCTCTGACTTCTTGCCCCACTCAGTCTGCTCAGGATCTTGTGCCAGAGCACTCCGCCTGACTTACAACAGGCAGTTTATTCCTCAGGAGCTGCTTCAAAGGACACACCCAGGTTGCCTAACCCCATCTTGTCACTTTTCCTACGCGCAAGCCAGAAAGCAGGAACATTAGACTGGCTGGCAGTGGCACTGGGTTGCTAAACTGTCAGCACACACTTAATTCACCATCTACCATAAACCCTATCTCAAGTTCCAGCCTGGAAAGGCATACTTTAACCATTGCTCCTAAGAGCCATACACTCATCAGCTTTGTGCAATGTAATGCTGGATGTGGATTTTTCCTGTTTACCTCAGCCTCACAAGTTAATTTTGGTAGCTGTGCTTTTCTTTATTCTTTCTGAGGTTTAAAACTGCTCCGGCAGCTTCATGCACATTCTTTCCCTTATTAGTTCAGTTCCCAGGCTGACATTTTTGTCTCTGCTTTAATTTTCATTTGAGCTAACAACTTACTTGCTGGGCTGCTCATTTGAGTCAACAGTCATGAGGGTTTGCTGAGAAGGCTAGCCAGGAGGCAATTTCTTGATGGTGTTTTGTCACTGCTGTTGCTTCAGAAAAAGAATATAATAATAATTAGAAACAGTGAGTCAGTGGGAGTCTTCTCATGATCAGATATAATTTCTTTCCTGTTAACATAAAACAACACAATGACTTTTATGTCATATGTTCATGGTGTATTGACATACTCTGCTGGTCGTGTCCTGCACCAACCTGCATGTCGCGTTATTTGCTCGACTGTTATTGTGCAGAGTGAAAATTCATGAAGAATTTGACCTTTTTAGCTTTTTAAGCATTTCATAAGGAGAGTTAGAAATCCTTGTTACTTCTGTTCTAATTACAGTGCTCATTAAGTGTTCATATTCGGGTTTGTAATCTGACCTGATAAAATTATTCATGTGCCTTTTCTTCCCATTGATACTTTGGCATGGCAAATGGGCAGATCAGAGTACAGCAGTAAGAACCTCAATTGCACACAATGTTCAACTGCCCCTGCACAGACCAGTGACTACATGTGGATACAGTAATCAGTAAGTGCATGAGGAAATATTTTTATTAGGCTGGCTTTTTGTGAGGCACAATAGACTACAGTCATTTTTTATTTTTTTTTAATTCCTTTTTTTCCTTAATAAATAAGATTGCCACTTCCATATGTGACATTAGAAAGCTACTACCCTGTATCTTTTACTTCTGTAGTCAACGCTGAGATCTCAGCCAAGGGCACAGCCGAGGCATTTGCATGTCAAGATGAAAATAATCCATTTTGATCCTCTACAGAAAACGTGGTAATAGTGGAAGAAGCTCAGAAAACATTACCAATCGCTCTGTGCCATGGGAGTCTTGAGGGAATAGCATTCCAGAGAGGGGTGTGATACTGCAGTGCAACACTGCATGAAATGCTGGGAAGAGCACAAAGAGAAATTCAGACACAACAGAATTTATCCTGACAGAAAAAAAAAGGGGGGGGGGGGCAGAAAAAGAACTGCTGAAATAAAGGCTGGCTTCCTCCTATCTAGTGGTAACACTTAACTGAGATGCCTAAACTTGGGGTGCTTGAGATGTCTAAACTAGGGATGTTCTGACCATAGATATTCAGTGAGGAGACAGCAGATCCAGAGATATTTCTCAAGGGTAGGTGGGTTGAATTAAAACCACGGTAGATTGGGCAGATAATAAAAAGATCAGTTTACATGTAGGCCTACTGCTGAGTATGCAGTGTTGTGTTTGGCCATCCAACCTGTGCTTTTAAAATGTATTGCGTAGCTGGGGCTGACCAGGCTCAGGATCGTTCTGCTCAAATCAAGCAGTGTGTGTCAGTATGCGATAATATTCTTTTTTGCTCTGGAGACAGATGCATTTCTCTGTTCAGAAAGCCTTCAGGCAGCAGGAAAGACCACAGCCTCCAGCAAAGTCCTCCAGAGCTTCTGCTTTCTAGAAGGGAGAGGCATGGCTATAAGCTTCATGTATGTATGATGGACAGCGCTTCTTTAGGGAGTTGCCTTGTCTTCATCCACATCCTCACCTGCGGATACACTTTTTCCTCTTTGGAGCTCAATGAGCAACTTTGTCTTTAATGAACCAGAGGAAATATTTAATTGCAGCCTTTGGCTGAGCCAAGATAAAAAGACAATCATATTTTGAATCTGCACCATTCTCCAGAGCCAGTTTCTTCTAAGGCTGCCTTCAAGATTCAACAACGTCTCCAGATTCTGGTCTTCAAGGACACAGCTGTTAAACAATGTTGACTTAGAACTCCTTATGAGTCATGGACACAGGCTGTGAAGTCCAAATGTATACAAGACCAAGTAACAGGAACTCAAAAAGTAAAGCAATACAGAGACAAACAGCGATCACGTAAGTCCAACCCTCATTTCGTACTATCTTGTGATTTTTTGGACCATCAGCCTTTCCAGCTGAGGCCCCTCTGGGCTTGTACATCTGCAAACGTCAACAATACTGATTTTAAACTTGGCCTTTAGATTATCTATAAAATGCTGGAGGAAATGCTCCCACACAGCTCACTCCCACATAAACATTCAGCATATGATGCAGTGTGCTCCTTCCTCTTTTTCAGGTCCTGTGAAAATAAAAAGCTCCACTGGACTGAAAGGAAGGAAAAAGGAAGAAGATACCTGGAATTAGAAAAAAACAAGTAGTATGACATAAAAATTGTGGAGGATAATGTCCAAAAAAAAATCTATAGGGTTAGGAAGAAATCTGCTACAGACTAATGTTTAAATAGAAGAGTATTTGTGTGTACTAATAGGGTAACAACACTGATGGGCAGATACTGTGATTTATGGGTTTTGTTATTCTTTGGCTGTAATGCCCCTCATTCGAAATATGTTCTTTATTTATTGCTAGAACCTTCAAAGCAAGCATATTCAATCAGTACGATTGAAATATGGGAGCCAGGCAAATTACCCTCTGTCTCCCTTTTTGCCGCTGTTCATCCTCAAGGATTTCTCCTACCAAACTATCATTTCTCCTTTTATTCTTTTCCAGAGCAGAACTGCTCCTATGCTTTTCTTCCTCAGCTCACCTGAGAATTATCCAGGGTCCTAAGTGTTAAGACTGAGATCTACTCTGCAGCAAAATCCTATTTAAATCTCCTGGTTATTAGATAGGAGGCAAAGACTCAAAATCTGCAAAAATAATATGTGCTAAAATTTGCGGAAGGAATAAAATTAATGCATATGCCATGGCACTACCCTGTACTACTTCCCATCTGGGAGGAAAGAAATAGGCATTTCAGCTTAATAATATGCATGGTTCTCCCATTAGATTCCAGAATCTCTTAATGTAGATACACATCATTTTCTAGATATCAACAAACCACTTGAAGTATTATTTGTACTCAAGGCTAGAATGATTGCCATGAGAATAATTGTGTAAAGGCTGGAATAGGAAAACAAAATTAACATTGCTGAATGGTATTCAGGCCTCAGTGATTTGGCAAACTTAGCAAAGATCACATGTCAGTTAAATGACAGATATAAGCCGTTGCAAAAAATATAGTGGTATTTCTTGAAAATATCTGATAGACTAAAGGTTAATGTTATTAACATTCTGCTTGGTATGTAGTTGGTGTGAATGCAATATGTTCTTTATGATTTCTGTTTTCAAATATCAATGATACTTGATTTTTTTATTAATAGTGTGTAAGAATGTATTGATTTTTTTTCTCTTTGTAAAAATAATTAAAGCTGTTAAGCTTGAAAGACAAAAATCTAAACAGATTAAATCCCAACCTACATAATTGAGCCTACAAAACTGATGTTTCCATCAGCAATTGCAGTATTTTATTCTTCTTGATCAAATTCAAATTCATTTCATACTTTTATTTCTGGGGTCTAAGGGCTGTGTCTTCACTGTCAGCCTCTCCATAGCTTCATGGGGAAGTATGATGGTTTTAGATCATCACTTATGCCTGAATCAGTACAAACCTTGTGAAACTAGTAGACACACCAGAGAAAGAGGCAGCATGTACCATCCTTCCAGTGTCCATAGTTCATGGGCAGGGATTTATCCTGCTCTTCCAAAGATTCCTTAAATTCCCAAGTGATGCTAGTCTAAGTGTAAGAAACTCATGTGCCAGTGATATGCATGTGATAACCTCTCTGATGTTGCTTGTGTGGATTAGCCCATCTTACTAGGCCACCTTTGTCAGTCCTTTAAACAAAGCCATCCAGCTTTCATCATCCCTTCCCAGTAGCTTAAGTTCTTTATTTGCTTTCCTATCATCTTTTTTCTTTTCAGTCTCATTTTCACTGGCACTGGTTTCCTTTCATGTCCCCAGTAGGGAACAGCAAAGGGTGCTGTAATTTCCATATAATGATGACTCCAGAAATTCCACTAGTATGAAAGTGTCTCCAGTTACTCATGCAGAGTTTAAGGAACACGATTAAAAATATCTTGGCTGGATTCCAGACATGTTAGAACTATGCTTCTGTTACAAAAGCTGGTAAGCTGAAAACATCGCATGTAAACCCCTCTGCATGGTTTGGGCTTGTTCAGCCTGGAGGAAGATTCCAAGAAGACCCTACAGCAGCTGCCAACACCTAAAGGGGTTACAAGAAACCTGAAGAGGGACTTTGGACAAGGGCCTGTAGCTCTAGAACAAAGGGGAATGGCTTTAACCTGACAGAGGGGAGATTGAGATGAGATCTTAGCAAGAAGTTCTTCCTTGTGAGGGTGGTGAGGCCCTGGCACAGGGTGCGCAGAGAAGCTGTGGCTGCCCCATCCCTGACAGTGCTCAAGGCCAGGTTGGACAGTGCTTGGAGCAACCTGGTCTAGTGGAAGGTGTCCCTGGCCATGGCAAGAGGCTGAAACTGGATGAGCTTTAAGGTCCCTTCCAACCCAAACCAGCCTGTAATTCTATGGAGAGGAACAAGTAGATAGCCACGAAGAAAAAAAGTGGTCACCAAAAAGCTGCAATAATCAATTCCAAATCAACATCTCAGAGAATTACTGAACATAACCTAGCAAAATTCATGCTGTGGTGTCAACTAGTGAGTGATAAACAAGTTATAAATAAGTTATAAGCAGGGGAACAATGTTGGAAAGGTCCATGCTCAAGACCCTGAACCAGATGCATCAAAACCATTACTGTCTGAGTGCTGCTCAATGCATTGCTTTGGGCAATGATCCCAACCTCTGGGTCACAGGCACGCTGGAAGCTGCTCTGGCGCACTTCAACACATCAGGGGACACAATGCTGTCAAATGCAGTAACTCTTGACCAGTCTTTTCCATGTAATTTCATGTTGCACACATTTGCCTGATGATAAGCGACACGCAGTCTGTTGATCATAACTAGTACTTTTTACTTTTCATGTTTAGCCACATTACACCGGGTGCCACTGCATCACCACTTCTGTGAATGACAGGCGCATGGCCTAAAGGCAAGTGAATTTTCTATTCAAACCATGTATTCAGTTTTTGACTCACCACCTCCTCCATTCTGACCAATTTCATAATCTACTTGATTTAAAAACTGACCAAGTTCATTATCCGTTTGATTTAAAACCTGATTTTACCCCTTGCTCACCCTTTAAATCTCATTTCTTACCCTCTAACTCAATTAACACAGCTTAGTGGAATTGTTGCAAACATCTTTTTGGGGATTATCCTCTTAATCATAATTTTTAAATGAATGGAATATTCAATAATCTGTGCTCATGATGTAATCATAGAATCATGTAATCAGAAATAAAATTAAAAAATCCTATGAAAGCTATTTAATATTTAGCTATATTTAATATTCTAAACTACTCAGCATTTAATTAGGGTTATTAGAAGATTAGAAATGAGATAGAAGAATAAGGAATAAATCTGAAGTCTATAACCATTGTTTCTAAAATGAATGACCATATTAAGGTTTTCCAAAAACCAAAGTGGTAATACATCTTTTCTCCCACAAGATCCTGCTTCAGAAACATGCTTTTGTGCTTGGGAGACGATTAAAGTCATTGAAATTGTTCTATAAATAAAGTGAACCCATTGAGTTTCAGCCTGTCCTTTCAACAGAGCCAAAATAAGCACCCGAACACCAGGACTGACTCTCTTAACTAGAAGAAAAATCCTCTCCTCCCTGCAAAACTGGGAACTGCATTGAGGCTGTTGCAGAAAACTGCATGTGGGATGACTTACTGCTTTGACACATGTGCCAGAGGACTTGAGGTGTCCTGTCCTTCAGTCCAAATAGTATGACTGGTACACAGCCCTTGACACCCCACACAGAAGCTGGCTCTGCTGGATGGGACCCAAAGCCAAACCAGCAGTCTTGGCCACATCGGACGTACAGATGAGAAACATAAATGCTATTCATGGTAGTTTTCAGCTGGGACACTAGCACAGATTCCAAGCAGCCTCAGCCTGCTGGTTTTTATTTTCATTTTTGTGTGTTTTGCTTCCAATACACTGTTTGAAGGTGAAATGCACTTCACACTAAACCTGTTCTAGGGGGATTTTGGATCTGATTGTGCATTTGTTCTACAAATAAGTCCCACCCCAGCCTGCCAGTCATTCTTTTTGCGTAATTTCCACAAAAGCATGAAGTAATTTTTCATGCAAGAGGACTTGAGGGTCAAGCACACTTTAGAAGAGATTCATTTTACTTTTTTTTTTTTTCTTTTTTTCAAAGTAAACTTAAATAGCTTTGAAACTGTTCGGCATTCCCAAGCTGAGAGCAGAGCCAGGCACAAAAGGGCAAATTGTGGCCTAAGGTTTAGGTGTCTGGGTCTCATTTTCAGCATGGAAAGGGACCCCTCACTGCTCTCAACCGCAGCACCAATTTCTCACTGAGGTCAGCATGCACAGACTGAGGGTGTGAGGCTCTTACTATCATTTCAGCAAAGTCAAATACTCAGAAGCTATGTCATCACAGCAGATTGCACTTGCAGAATAGCAGGAAGGAATTACATTGCACACTGTTAAAATGTTAGCAACCACATTTCATTTTTGAAAAGGCAATTTATTTGTCCTGAAATAAAGAGTTGATTATATCTCTTATTACTGTTACAAGAACTTGATATATCACAAAGTGGAAGAGTTACAACATGTACCAACTCTCAACCAGGAAAAATGAACCTGATTCATAATTCACTTTGAGAATGTCTAGTTAGTCAATCAAGTGATTTGTAATCATAAAGGCTGCCAGGAATTGAATGAATAATGGACCATACTAAAATCCTCGGATTTTCTAGTATTCTTATTTCATTATGTGACTTTTATTGCTATTTCTGATAGTTGTCTCTCTCTCAGCAGAACAAATTAAACTATTCATATTTACTGAAAGCAATATATTTGACTGTTTAATGGTCATAATGAATACACAAATAGAGTGACCACCTGATGTAACAGCTGAATGTGAGGTTTTCCTCCACAGAAGCTAAACCTTTAGGTTGTGAAGCTTGGATAGAAAGAGATTTTCCCCCTCCTCCCATTCCTCCCTCCCCATTTTTCCTCTTGAAAGGATTTTGGGGGTAATCAATCCTAGCATACATCATATTGTTACAGTACATTTTCTCAAGTTGTTTTATAACTATGAAAATGACATAATTCATACAGTGTGACATCTGTTAAAGAGCAGCTGCTTCGCCCTCTTTCTGTAGCTGAGAAGCATCTTTACACTGTATGATTTTCTAATAAGATGTGACCTCCAACTCTGTATTTTCACCAGTAATCTGGCAGAGTCAGATAGATAGCTCTAGACAGAGCTGGAAACAAGAAACCACCACCCTACATATGAAATTGTGCAGAAGTTGTAGCTTAATATGTGTTAATTATATTCAGAAGTGCAGACTTCCAATATTTAGTTCCTTTTCAGGCTTTTGCTGCAAAACAAAACTTCTGAACCACACAGCTAGCGTTACACAGAAAGACCCTTAACTGCAGATTTCTCTTATGTTGGAATTTTAACACATTGTTTTCTGAAATATTTATTCTTATCTCTTACCTTATCTCATATTGTAAATATATACAATTTCTTTAATATCCTGAGGTCTGAATAGGACAATGATGTGATTTTTAAATTATTTATGCATCCACACTCTGAGCTACTTTATCCTTAACATTTTCCCCCACCTACAGAGGAGGTCCATCAACAAATTTCTGCCTCTTTTCACTTACATTTATAGTAGTAGCATTATTTCTTTTTTTACATGATGTGGGGTATATATGACAAAGAAAGAAACTTTAAATGGTAAAATTAAATGTATTATATATTTTGGTGATATTTTAACCAGAAGGATTTTAAGGATTTTACTGATCATTTATTTGCCATCCAGATGTGAGGTTGATAATTTCCCAGTAAAACTGAAGGTTACTTCTTTATTTAAAAAAAAAAGTAAATATGGACATAGCTTCACCTAGCAGTGAAGAACAACCAGTCCAGGACCAGAATGTACAATGGGAAAATAGTTATTTCAGGAGGCTTTGGATCAAGCTCACAAATAAACCTGAATCTAAAGAAAACAAGATGTATTTAGCCAAACTGGAATACGGCCAGGACACTGCTCCTACTGTTGCAGGCATTCTCATGCTATTTTATAATAAATCTAAGGGGCCACTGCCTGTTTTTTACATCTTCTTTAAAGCTGTTATCATTTCAAAGAGACAATATCAAATCAAATGTAAGCTACAATTGAAGTGTAACCAGTTGAAAAACTCATGTCTTGGGACTTTTATTTTTCCAGTAAGAACACAGTATTCTGAAGTTAAATCTATGGAAATGCTTGTAGCCCAATCAGGGTGCCATTGTGTCAGTGGATGAGACAGGAAACTTGAAAACTAAAAAGCCAAGAATGATAAAATAAATTTGTCTCTGTTAATTAAGCTGAGAACAAATTACAAAAAGCATAAAACAATGTGGAAATGCTTTTCTCTTTACTATTCAAATGCTAGGGAAAATCAGAAAACATTACACAGAAGGTAAATACAGTTTTGATAGAAAAGTATCATAGTTACTTTTAATGCCAGTGATGCCTACTAATGTCATTTCAAAAAAAGGGTTTAGAATGCACAAAAATGAAATACAGGAGGTCTAAGGAAATGTTATTCTAATATACAGTGTTGACTGGATGTACGAACTTTTTCCAACCAAAGTCACTGTCAGATTTTTCAGCTGAAGAGTGACCACAGCACCACAGCAGCTGGTCAACAATGTTCATGTTGAGCTTTCTAGAAAACGATGTCCAAGAGGGATCATTTTCCAGTCACAACCTCATACACATATGTTATGGTTATCATGTTAAAAATCGGTGGATTGTAAAATGAGGCTGGCATGCTTCCCCTCTACAGCCATGATCTCCCCCAGCACACATGCATGGTTTACTAGTGATGGTCATCCTGGTATATTGGAGCACAGTAAAGCCAAATAGCCACTTAGAGGCACAACTGTGTTTCTTTAACACTGTTTAACAAACATAGTGTAAATTGAAATAAATGGCTGGTGCAGCTAATTTTAATAGCTATGTAAAGCACTAGAGCTATGTCAGATGCCACCATTTTTAATATACTGCCTGTGACAGTAGTTCTGAGGCACTGATGTGGTAAGCCACATACTTTTAACGTTTTGCACTCAGAAAAAATAGAGTATTGATACAGCAGTGGCTATAAGATCTGAATTGAGAAATCTCTGCACTTTCATTTGGTGTTTTCATTCATGCCGTCTGTGGACAACCAGAAATTTCTTACTCATTGAACACTGAGTTCTAACTAAACAAATAGATTAAATAATGCTCTACTTTCCATGGTTTTGCAAACTATAGAACTTTGATCTTTGATACATCAACATATACAGAAGGAAGGTGAATTTTACTGCTGCTGGTATAAAAGCCCAGTAATAGTAGAGGTTAATAGGTGGGCAAGAGACCATACTTCCTTTGCAAGTACTGTTTCAAAAGTGCCTGAGTGTTAACCACTTGAATGCCATTCCATGCAGCAAGCAACCTTAAATTTCTAGGTGAAGTAAAAACAAATTAATTAGATGGAAAAATCAATTTACTTGCTAGGAGAACACATTTCCAGAGAAGCGATTTTGCCCAGTTTTTGGGCACCTTGGTGTACCAGTATTTTTCCAGCCCTTCATTTGGCCATTTGAGCTAAATGGCTTAGAGGTGAGCTGAGAATGACAGGACTGATGCCCTCTACCTCCTCACATCCAGCTTTCATATATCCAGCAGCTCTCTGCCTACCCAAACACACAGCTACAAATGACCTCAGTAATAATAGTAAAAAAAAAAAGCTGCTCCCCACTGCTGAGCACACAAAAAATAAACTGTGTCAGAGGTCTGACTGGGTGTTTACCTTTTCAGTCAGGATCTTGCCTTTAATACTATCCAGAAGTTAGGCTCAGGGCCTAGTGGTTGTCTTACACAAAATATGTAGAGATAGATCCAGCCTTAGGAAGACACAAATCCCTGTTGTGCCCGTCAGGGGAGACTGTTTTGCTTCTCTTTCCCATGGGTTTGTTTTTCCTTATACCTGTCAACTGGGGCTGACCAAAGCCAATATTTACATCTTCCAGAACTGCAGGGTTTCAGCCCTGCAGCAACTCAGAGCAAAGTCCAAGACCCTTACAATTTGTCAGCAAGCACTGTTAAATGCAGTGAAAACACCTCGGCCAGAAGATTTTATTTTAAACCAGCTGCTCTTGCTTTTGCCTTTCTTCTCTTATAATATGAACTTGAAGTGATGAATAATATTTCAGAACTGGTCTAGCAAAGAGTTTTGATGCTCCTTTATTTAAAGAGCTGACGAAATTGTTGTATTCCTGTAAAAGACTTTTCTGGCAAATCAGCATTTCCTTTGGAAACTGCCCTATGGTATAATTTTTGGCCAGTTCACAGCTTGGTCAGTTACCAGCACAGACACTGCACCACTGCACTTGCTGCAGCTCCTTCTGATGTGCTATTCAAAGTTGGATAGCAGACTACACAAGTCATGAGCTGCTGGGCCAGGTAACTACTGCCAAAACCAGCTTTGGGTAAAAACTTCAACTTGCTGTAAAGGACGAGGCTCATCATTGCATTGAGCAGAGGTTGTGCCTGTGGTGGTCCCTCCACAAGTATCATTAGCTTGCCAGGCCCATAGGGACAGGAAAAGGGGAAATGGCTTTAACCTGACAGAGGGGAGATTGAGATGAGATCTTAGCAAGAAGTTCTTCCCTGTGAGGGTGGTGAGGCCCTGGCACAGGGTGCCCAGAGAAGCTGTGGCTGCCACATCCCTGACAGTGTTCAAGGATATTGTCAATGTTTGTTTACATAAATTATTTAAAGCAAGGATCCTTTCTAAGAGAGGGTCAAAACACAGAATTTCATTTGTGGGGACAGTACAGCCCTGGGAAGTAAGATAACTTGTTTCTGACCATCACGGGACAAGGACAACACCACTGTTATGCAAAGACCATGGCAGAAGGAGCAGAACTATTGACATGTTCAAGGCCAGGTTGGATGGGGCTTGGAGTAACCTGGTCTAGTGGAAGGGGTCCTTGCCCATGGCAGGGCGGTAGCTTTAATATCTCTTCCAACCCAAACCTCACTGTGATTCTGCGATTACATGATTTTGGCTTGGTTGTTGCAAGTGTCAGCTTGGGTGCCCTTTCTGCCCAAGGGGGATTGGAGTTCTCTTTGCCCTCTCCTCAGCCCCTTAGAAAGAAGCTTCTGACAACTCACCTCTAGCACACTGCCCCTATTCTCAGCAGCTGCTCTGGACCCAGTCTGTGCCACTCTAGCAGAATGAATGCACAACTTCTTGCAGACCAGCAAGCCCAACAGGCACCTAAAACATTGCCTGCAAGATGTTTCTCTCCAGCCACGTGTGGCCCACAGGAACAATTAAACAAAGTGTGTTATTTTGTGCAGTGCATGGTTCTGCTCTGCTTTGTATGTTAACAAGGACTAGGTAGGACTCTCTGTACGGAGCACATCCGTCTGTAAGCTTATCTCAAAGAGCTCATTGTTTCAGTACATGCCCCAGCCACAGCAGACTTGGGTAAAAAGGCACTGGCTTCATCTCATCACATGTTTTCTCTTCAGCTATCTTCAGAAGACACCTAACACTGGTTGAAGGCTCTGTATGGGACATCATGGACTACACTGCTGGTCACTGTTCCCATTGGGGTAGCCCACCAGGCACGTAGGCTTCAACCAAGTTTGTTCTGGGGGATGCACCTCTCTCCTTCTTTCCTTCAGGATGCTTGGGATCCCACAGCATGGCCACTTCTCCTGCCACCAAGGGCTGGAAAGTTCAATATTTGACATACAAATATTTACATGGATGCAAGAAACCATGAATGTTTGATATACAGGCTTAAACAATAAGTATTTATTTTCATTCATGCAACTAAAATAAGTCTGTTTTCAGAAATGCACTGAACCAACTGTTACTTCTGTGAAATTCCTGTGTCATGAGAAGACTTAGACTAACATGAAAATAGGGTGTGACCAGAGTCCAAGCCCAGTGTTTGTACCTGATCCAGCAAACCCTAGGAAACAACATGTGTTTTCATAGCATGAATTATTCATCTTTTAAAGAGAAGAAAGTTTGACAAACAAGTTTCCATGTCTATTTCTTCTTTTTCTTAGATAAGGGGGTAAGAGAGGAAAATCTCAGAGAGGACCCTCTTCCAAATTCACTGAATGGGAGTAGGTATGCTAATGTACATCCAGTAAGAATCCCCTGGGGACACAAAATCCCATTTAGCAGAGCCCAAGAAATGCTCTACTATGCTTGAACCCAATGTTAGCATAGGTCTGTGTTTTGCCCAAGGATGAGCCAATCCCAAGGAGACAGGTGGAAATTGTGTGTGGTCTATACACAGCAGAACCTCGGGGTGAAAGCATGCAGATTTCAGTTCATCTGTGCTACGAATGTCAGAAACAGGAACCAAGTTTTTTAGAAGTGTGTCTTAACAGAGTACAAATAGCTTTTCCCAGCTCTAGTCTGGTTTGCTCTCTGGTGGGGAATGCTTCTTCACACAATTTCTCCTGATCGATAGAGTGACAGCCTTAATGCATAGTTAGTGTATGTGTGAGGGTCATACAGCTGTCCCTTCAGTAGACATTAATCCTACATCCAGAACTATGCGAGAGGTTAATGTTTGCTAATCTAACAGACTCTGTTTCTCTCCAGTCCTGCAGGGATGAAAGGATGTGAGCTTCACTTAAGCTTTTTAAGTTTGGTCTGTGATGGATTCTGCCTGTTTTATTGCAAATGGGAGGGATGGGAGTGGAAATCTGTCTCTGCTCCTAACTCAGGCTTTCCAAGCCAAGAATATTGTTATCATTATTTACCAAGAGTAAAACTTTCCTTAGTGCCTAGCAAAGGAGAAAGAGGATTCCCATGTTAGCTTGAAAAAGATGGGTAAGGAGGAAAAAAGAAGAGGGGGTGGGAGTGTTTGCTCCCAAGCAAGGCAAACCCTGCAGGTGGAGCCAAGCCTCCTTGGGGCTTGGCTATCTGAACAAGAAAGATGTGAAATGTTGTATGTTTTGCCTTTCCTTTCAAAGTTGCTTGACATTGAAAAACCATCAGGAGTGGGAATGCCAGGCAGAGTGAGCCTGTGTTATGCCAGAAAAATGAGGGGGCAGGGAGAGACCCTGTTACACCAGAGAACCTTTGGAAGGAAAGCTTGCACCATTCCCCAGGGTACCAGTGTTTTCCGGGCTGCCATGCCTGGAGGCAGCCACCCTTGGTTTACTGCAGGGTAGCCTCCTCTGCGGGGTTTCCCCAGACAATGTAAGGATTTCTAGGGAATCCCAGGAGTGAACACATGACTTTTTTTATGACCGATATCAAAGTTACTTCAAAAAACTATGTTAGGTGGAGAAGGGAAAAGTTAAGCTCTACACACCACAGAGGGACCACATGAAAATAAATTCAAGAACATTGCTCAGGCAGGGCAAGGCATATTTTCTGGCATGATATCAAGGAAATCATGCTGTGACCCAAGTACTGGTATTTGGGTTCAATCTGAAATTACAACAAATTAAAATAGGAAGTAGCAAACTAACGTCCTCCCAGAAAGCAGAATTAATAATAGGGCTGTAGCTTCACAATTTCCTAGGTTTGCAGCACAGTGGATCTTTGCTATCCAGTATGATAAATCTATCATCCCTTTGAAAGTAGCTATTGAGTTACTTTCATCACAAGGCAAATACAGTTGTGAATAAATGTTTCTCTACCCTCAGTGCTATCTAAAATTGCTGTTTCAGCACAATACAGCTTTACACAAGCCTGATCTGGAAAGACAATGGCACATGACATCATTACTTTTTACTATAGGACGAATTGTATCTAAAGTTTAACTTGAGAACACTAAATCAATACAATTTTTAGCTCTGCAGTGTGGAAACAAATAGATTGGTGCAGCTGGCCATGCATGCTGTCGGTAAAGTGGGTCTGAAAAGAGCAGTGCTGTGGGCAGAACAGTAGCAGCAAGCAATATACAGTGTGAGGTCTCCTCCCCTAGCCCTCCCATAGCCTGCTCTGAGAGGGGTGACCAACACTCCTTTCCCACCATATCCCAGTGCTTCAAGGCCCAATTTTTCAAATCAGATTATCCCAAAAGCATGCAGACGAATTGATCCGGGGGAGTTCAGTCCCACCCACATCAAACCAGTGACTCCAGGACCTGACATAAAACTGCATTTCTTCTCAATAGCCCAGACAGGCAGATGGATCGATAATAGATTAGCTATAGGCGGCTCAGTAATTTTAAGAGAGAATGAACTGTTTACTTGGTCCTTCTGTGATTCCTAACCCTGCTGCTGAGCACGAACAAAACATTTCTCTGTGAACCGTCAAATGCCCACTGTTCACATGCAACTGCTTGATGGAATTGCTCTTGAGACTAAGCAGCCCCCACTTCTCCACCCCAGGACTCTGCAACCTTTGTTATAAAAGGGAAGTGGGGAGAAGATGGACTCATTTTAAGAACTGATGGGTTTAGAGCACAACAAGGAAAAAACTTCTTTAAAGCTTTTCTGGGACTTCAGGATTCTGTGTTTCTATTTTTACAAGAATGGGCTGATTTGTCTTAGGCTATTACTGTCTATTACTGCTGGAAGTGCCAGGGAAAGGTGGGAAGCAGCAAATTCTGGCAATCTGCCTAAAGAGAAATCAATGAAACAAATTAATCCTTCGCAGGCTGCAATGACACAGTAATCCATCATTCAGAGCTGCTTTTATACACCAAATCAGAGAGCAGGGGAAAGAGCCCTGGGGGACATCACAGACAACAACTTACAGCAACACTGGGAAAATACTAAGGAATCAGTTTATTTAAAGAGAATAGATTTCAGTTGATTGCCTATTTCGTTTTATGGAGATTTTTCTTTTGTGATGCTACGGAGCTCTGGTAGGATGGCTCTATCTGCTGAACACCCCGGATTCCCTCCTTGGGCTTCCAGGAAAGGGGGAGGGAAATAGTCCTTGTACCCGTGAGTGGCTGAGATACTGACTTTTGGAGGTGAGGAGGGAGGGGAAGGTCCCCGAAGCTCTCTTCGGGCTTTGCAGGATCTTGCTTCTCACCTCCTCACGGAACAGCCGCGCTGATCCTGGGCCAACCCCTTCGCGGAATTCGGGGAGAGATAGGTGCCGTGCGGGGAGAATGGCTGGGCAGGATCAGTCCCACTCCCCCTCCATCCATCCATCCACCTCTTTCCCTTCCTGGAAGGAAGCCCACTTAGCAGAGCGGAGGACGCAGATTCCTGCTTGAAAGTCCCTTGTTGGTACCCAAAAGGGCTGAAGGGGGAACAGAGGGACGGGACTTGCCGGGACCGACACTCGCTGCCAGCTACGGAAGCGCACACACACACCCAAATAAAAAACACCCGTGGTGACTGTTTGTCCCTCCCCTCGTGGATGTGACCCACATCTTGGGAGCAGAAGGAAGCATTCCCCTTCCCTGAGGGGACCCCCCTACTGCGGGACACCCCTGCGGCTGGCACGGGGCCCCACCGAAGGCAGCGGGGGATGGGAGGAGGTAGGAGCTACGCAGCGGTTTGACAAAACGCTGGACGTCAGTGCGAAAAGCGTGAAACTGAAAAACTGCGGAAAACACGGGCAGCGGGGTGCTACCAGAGACGGTTTTAATTTTATTTCTTTACGCGCACACCGCCTCCTAAGGGCAAAGGGGTAATTTTGGTAGCCCGCTTGCATGTTGGTTTCACCAGCCCGGACACTTGGGAGAGAGGCATGTTTTATTCTGGCTTTTCCCCTATTTTGAAAAGATGGATCACGTAAGGACCTAGTGGTGCTGCTGGGGTCAGGAGAAGTATGCTAATTGAGGAGCCTAATTGTTTCAAGCAGTCATGCCTCTAAACATGGAGAGCACTGTTGATGGAGTCAGTCTGTTACTAATAAAATGAAGAAGCACTGAATTAAATTCCCAAGAAAGGGACTATAAAAGTTTCCCCAGTGTAACTAAATGACTTCACCTATACTATTACCACTCAGATGACATCTTGAAAGAAGGCAGACTCAATACAGCCTCCATATTCATAAATTGGCTGCTCTTAGTCCGGTAAATCTGGACTGATTTAAAAAGGCTTTTTCATCTTCCCATCAAATGAAGTCACTGTTAATTAGATGTTTTCTGTCAACGGTGTCGCTATTCCCTCCTTTACCTGCTCACACATTTAGTGAACTTCTTACAGCATCTGGATCAGCAATTTTTTTTCTGTTCCACCTCCCCCCCCCGATCCCCTTCTTTTTGCGGTGTCAGGCTGGAAGGTGGTTTCCCTCTTGTGAAATCTTCGTCTTTTCGGGGAGAATACCAATCACTCTTGCCTCTGGCTGGATAAATGCCGCCTCTGGGTATTCTTAGAGGTCATTCATGATTGTCCCTGCAGGGCTTAGGAAAGAGGGAGCCCTGCGAACTTCTTCCCAAGGGGAGAAGTCTGTCGGTGATCCCCACCGGAATGACAAACACTCCCAACTGGCCCGGGGGGGTTTCGGAGCTCTGATAGCCTGCAAGTGGTCACCGGGGCCCGCTTGCCCGATTTTAGACCATTGAGAGCCTGGGGACAAGTGTGTGGCAGGGGAAATATATATATATATAATTTCACATATATTAAAAAGTATATATATGCTTTTCTATATGATATATATCATAAATAATACGTAATGTGTAATATCTAAAATATAATACATATCATACATAATACATAAAATCTACTTATTTATACTTATATATAATATGTATAAAAGTAAAGCCCCAAATACCCCCCTGGTAGCTCGGGATGTTTGTAAGCAAAAGAAAACCCGTCTCTCCAGCTCCTCGGGCTCTCTCCCGCAGTGAGAGGCATGTTTGGGCGCGTTTCGCTCATTTTGGGTTGGGAGGTTTTGTCAGAGGCTCGCTCTGTGCCTGCTCGGAGGACCTGCTGGGATAAGACATCCCCGTGGTGCTGCCCCGCAAGAACCCAGCCCCTGGGGCTCGGCTCTTCACAGCACGCAGCAAAGCTCACGCATGATGAGAACGACACCGCTGGCATCCCACAGCTCGTAGTGGGACAGGAGGTCGTCCCAGCCCTGGGTGCTGGGCGTGGGCGGGTGTTTAAGTGCTTCTGCAGCTGGTTGCGAGAGAAGTGAGGAGTGAGATGCCCCTTCCAGAGGCTGGCAGAAGAAAACAAGAGCGTCCTGCCTAATTAGGGCTAACCTAATGGGAAATAATAATAATAGTAGTAGTCATAATAGTAACAATAATCACCTAAATAGGGATAGCAGGTGGGGTTTTGTCAAGTGCTTTGCATCTAAACCGGTGACCTCTTTGAATTTTCCCTGCAACCCTTAGCGGCATTTAAGCCCGTCTTCATCCTATTTGAATTCAGTCATGGGCTTCACTTGCCTCCTTCCCACTCCAAATTTCATGTGCTTCCCTTCCCTCCAGAACTGGCTCCAAATAAACGGATCACAAATGTAAAACTATCCCCCCAAGACATATGACTAAGAACTGTCAAGGAGACTTTGGTCCACTATCCACGTCTATTATGCCAATCACTCGTCATGATCCCTTGTGGTGTGTCAAACGTCATCATGACACTGATCCATGACACAGTTTAATGCTATTCGGGGATGCTCCGGCAGCCTGCCTCCACCCTGCGCCTCGCTAACTCGCCGCAAATGCGTTCCCTTGATCCCCTCCGAAGGACCACTGAGCAGCCCACATTTAAAGCCGCCGTCGCTGGAGCTCTCTGGCAAAAAGAGCGCTGCTAGGGGTTTCTATTTATTCCTCTGTTTCTCTGCTGATTTTGCCTATCCTTCCCACCCCGTTTTGGTCTCGGGTCCCTCAGCCTGTATCCCACCAGACCCAGGCTGAAGGGCGTCCCCCGCTCTTTTCGGAGGGGTGGTCTTTTCTTGCTTCGCACAGCAACCCGAGTTAGTCGGTCAGAGCTCGCGACATTAAACTGAGAGAGGTGCTTGTCCACCCTCGAACTATTCCACGCATGGGATAAAGACAGCTTCTCCGCAGCGCGGGTACAGGCGGGAGAGGCCGGCGGAGAGCGGCGGTGGGTGGAACGGGGACGGGTCGTAAGGACGCCATCCCTCCCCTCTCCCCATCCCCGTGGGTCGTTAGCGAGGAGGGACCCGCCGGCTGTGCTTGTCATCGTCCCACCCCGGAGTCGAAGCATCCTTCCGGCTGCGGGAGGAAGGTGGGCAATAGCTGCAGCCGCCACACCTGCAATACATCACGGCGGTGAAAAATGTACAGTAATGTGGAGTAATTGCTCTTTCCGCTTCCAGAGGGAGCTCAAAGCTGGAAAATCAAGGTTAGAGAGTTCCAAACTGTAAACATTTTCCACGGGGCACATCCAAAACGCAGGCAGATAGACAGGGAGACAGACAAGGAGAGAGAGTCCCCCCTTTGTCTCAGAAGGGACATTCAAGATTCATTTAACGTCTTGCGAGGAGGGGTAAAGATTGACGACGAGTATTCATCTGCTTAGCTACAGCACGTGGCTGAGAAACTTTACCTGCTCACAGCAGGGAGAAAGGCTATGGGGGGTTGGCGATGAGAGAGGGGATCTGGGTAGGATCAGAGCCGGAGTAACCAATTCACTGCAGACCACAGAGTTGTTTAGCAAGTACATAAACCCCAGCTGGAAATCGCCACTTGCTTGTGCGCGTTCGAGCTGGGACCTCACGCGTATAGTGCGCGTAAGCTCTGGTCTCCCACCTGCGCGGAGTTTCGGGGTTTGAGGCTGACGTGGGTTATCTGCGTGTCAGGCTGTAGTGTGAGGTTTGGGCAGACACATCCACCTCCGCGCACGCAACGTTCACGCGCCGTCCTCTGTGAGTTTCTGCCCCGTGTGACTCTGTGTGCATCCCTCTCACGGGTTTTGTTAGACTCAGACAATCCTGCTCGGAGGTTCACAGTTCGGCAACAGCTGACATGAGAAATTTAAAGCTGACTCGGAAGCGGCACACTCTAATTAGGAGGTGCATGGAGCTCGGACCCCTGGAAGAGCGGCTGGGATTTGGGTCTGAGGGGAGACGTTACTTTCCCTCTGTGCTGAGCTCAGCCAGTGTTCGAAAGGTCAAACTCATCCTCATCATCACATCGTCATCCTCACACCGTCATCCTTATCATTATCTTGACCTTCATCCTCAGCCTCAGCCTCATCCTCACCATCCTCCTCATTCTAACCCTCAACTTCACCCTCAGTCCCAGTCTCTTCCTCATCCTCACCCTCATTCTCACTCCCAGGCCGGGTCCAACAACCCCGCGCTGCCACTCACCTGCCCAGCCTGGGCTTCAGCTCACACATTCCTCACGGGTACAGCTTCCCCGCTCCCATCCTCCCTCCCCACAGACGGGGAACCAGTTTCCTGACCCCCTGCTCCCCTTCCTCCGTGTGTGTCCTGGTCACACCCGGCCGCCAGCACTCCTAGCGATGTCACAGACTGCTTATAAATCACGGAGAACAAGCAGCAGGTTCGTTTCCTTCGGGGAAAAATAAGTAAAAATACACAAATGACCCCAGCTTTATTGATCTTTTAGAAGAGAGATGCTGTGTGTCCGCTTGTAAAAAGCTGGGGGTTGGAGGACTCACACGACACAGCGCATTAAAGAGTAGCAACCTCTCCCCGACAAGTCATTACGCCTTTATCCCCCACTAATTAACCACACCCCGCGGGACTTCTGCTAACACCTAAACTAGGATGAAAATTAAGGGGTCCCCACCATTCCCTGCGTGTGCCCGGGATTGGGAGGTTCCCCTCGGGCGGCCGCGAAAGTGCCCCTGGTTATTCCTGCGGAGCAGGACAGCGGAGTCGCTACGAACCCGCATTGGGCAGCAGCAGCTGCGGGGGGACCGGGGGCGGGAGGCCGTGAAGCAGCTTCGGCCCAGAGATGCTCCCTCGGACCTCGGCGCCCTGAGGGGCCTCTTAGACTGACAAAACTTTTCCCTTCTCCTATTTTCTGTTTTTTTCCCCCTATTCTCCTCACCCTGGGCTGGAGCCCTGATCACTTGCACAGCCCAGTAAACAATTCTGCTTGTCTCCTTTACAAAAGCAATTTTACGCGGTACAACTAGTCGGGTACAGCAATGAATACGCATAGAGAGCTCTGAGGGGACATCACGAATGCGGACGGTAAAATCTCACCTTCCTTACCTGCCCCTTTTCCTCGCTAGTTCGAACAAAAGACATCTCAAATGCTTTTTTTGTGGCTCTGAATCAATTCCAAATATTTGGTATACAAACTTAGGGAGCCTAGAAGAGACTAATTTTTCCAGAGTAATCCAATTAAAAGATTTCTAAACTAATCTCTTTTTGGGGCGAAAAAAAATAGTGCAAGGCAAAAGAGGAAAATCGGTTTTATGACAGTGATTTATTATGCCAGTTTGGTCTACAGAAAGAGGCGTTCGTCTCTTGGAGATGACCGCTCAGCCACACACACTCGAGGTCGCAAATGTACCTTAGCACACATGTAGCTGAACTTCTCTATTTTATTTTAATTTTATTTTATTTTTTGGAATCACTATCATCCAGGAGAGTATCTCTCCCTTAACACGCCAAGGAAGGGAGTTTGGTCGCTCATAAGTACCCTAGACTTTTTAAAGTGCTAATAGATTTATGGTCTCCTTTCCGACGCCCATCCAGAGTAATTAGCACATATGTTCTAAATAGATGATAGTTTTGTGAGCAATAAAGCAATTACCCATCGCTGGAGCTGACAGTTCCTTCAACTAAACTCCAACCAGCAGCTAATTGGAAAAGTCATTTCAGCTCCACTGTCTGCAATTAGTCCTGCTAAACTATTACACCCAAACTACCTGGTTTGAGGTTTATTTATTCATTTCTATTTGCATTTACAAACGTTTATCAAGACACGCTTAAGTTTTCAAGGCGACGAGAGTCTGTGGGGCGGGTTTGGGTTGGGGGGGGTTGTGTCTCCTTTTTATTTTTGCATCCAGAAGAAGCCATGTTCCCATCTTGCCGGTGCTGGAGGGCTCAGCGGTTCACAAACGTGCCCATTTGCTGAGGCGGGGTGATAAAACACTATTTTATTATATTTTATTTTTTTCCCCGGCCAGTGCAGCCTAGCGGGCGGGCGAGTGAGGAGGGGAGGGAGCAGAAGGGCTATCCTGCTTTAAAATAATAAAAAAATATAATATAAACTCTTCCCTTTCCACCCGAACTCTGCATTTAGAGACCTGCTTGGATAACCACCCCATACCCCAGCTCTCAGTTGCCTTTGTGCTGGAGGAGCTTCTGTTTGTGTGCCCCTCCAGCCCTACCTGGCGAGATGGTGCTCCCCTGCCCCTTTCCACGTCTCTGGAGGACGGGGAAAGGTCTGTGGGTCAGAGGAACCCCTTTTCTGTCCGCCTCCCCATCCCACCCTTCTCCGAAACTCCCTCCTCCTCCTCTAGGGTGGAAAAATTAAACAAGGCGGGCGTGTGTGTGTGTGTGTGCGCGCGTGTGTTAGGACTTGTGCACAGTGAGTGGAAAAAATGTGTTAAACATCGGTTTGACGCCCCACCGGAGCTTCAAAATATACACCGGCTGGATTTCTTCTACTTAATTTAATCTTTATTGGACTGGGTTTCTTCTCTCCATCTATTCACGAGAAGTCCCAGCAAAACGTACCACAGGAGAGAAGTTGGGGGGGGGGGGTTGACACCCAGTC
>JANRGW010033196.1:0-32085 GCA_024733675.1 Psilopsiagon aymara
CATCGCGCTCCCTCCCGGCCGGCTGAAATAAGCCTGCGTCGGTGGGGCCGCAGGTGCCGGGCTGCCCGCCCGCCTCAGGGCCAGCGCCGGCCCCCGGGTGCTCTGTCGTCCCCGGCCCCACGGGATCCAAACCCACGGAAAACGGGCTCGCTTGTAACATCATCTGCAGGCAGGACCTGGGGATTCTAAGAAAGAAAACGTCATGGGGCTGAGAAGAACCCGCATCGCAGATGTGAAGCTGGAGCCAAATCATTTGAGATAACAACCCAGAATATTTCTTTTCTCTGTTAATAAAAACGTCAGCATGTTTCCTCCATTTGTCCTTACTCACTTGAAGTCCCACTTGAAGCCACTTGATACCTGGATCAACCAGCTATGGTTGCTGAAACTGTCATGTAGCTGGAGCCAGGGCTCCATTTCTTAGTCAATCTCCATACCACAATTCTGTCAGTGAGGGACTCAACCTGCTCACACAGTGCTAAGTGTAATCTGAAAGACCATAAGGAGAGGTCACAGTCCAGCTCTTGACTCATTCTGTTACATTCACAAGGCGCGTGCGTGAAGGCCAAGGGAAAGGCAAGTTACTGGCAAGCTACTCTCTGGGAACTCCATGGAGGTTTGCGAGGGGCTCCTGTGCACAGGACACACTCTGAACTGGGGAATTTGGGAGATACACACAGACACTCCTCTGGATGCCTCCAGCCAACTGCGCATGACCCGCAGAGGACGGCTGCCAACTACCAGGTGAGTCAGTCCCAACAGCACTCCACTTAAGAATCTGAACTTGCCTGTTGCAGCTCCCCAGTGCTGGAAGCTGCCAGCTCAAGTCCTGAATACAACCTGAATTTGGATGGAGAAGCCAGGAGATGCATCTTGAATTTTTCATTTTTCTTTCCTTTCCACCTGTCAACAGTGAAATTCTACAGAAGCACTTCTTCAAAATCATGTAGAACTTAGAGAGAGGAGGCATTTTCAAGGCCTTATCAAACATATGGGATTTTTAACATTTATCTTTGGACACAGTTTGGCACAAAGCTAATGAACAAATGCCATGTTTTTAAACAAGGAGACAGAACATAGGAGTTCCTCTCCATACCACACAAACTTAAAGCCATCCTCTCATAAAAACATTACATATGCTTGGTCAGAACAGGCTAGAAAGCATGTAGACACTGTCACTAGCACACTGATTTCTCTATAGAGCTTGGCAGTGTTAAGAAGCATAAACCATCATGATTTATCTGTAGCTAGCTGTAACTGATTATCAGAAGGGAGTTCTGTTTGAGTAGAGGTACCTGGAAAGCTGTCCTGTGACACTTACCAGGTTCGGAACTACTCGGTATTTTCCTAAGAGATGTAGAAGTGTGTATAAACTCACTGCTGATTATGTTTGTGGACAACACAAAAGCTGGCACTGCCATGAACTAAAGAACTGGGCCATCACATAAGAGCTCTGGAATAGCTGGTACAGTGTACTGTTCAAAATTATTATTTTTTATAGCCAAATCTCAGGTTATACATCCAGGAAAAGAAGACAAAGCCACACCTTGAGCACTAGGGAATGAGCTGACTGAAAAACTACTGACTCTGAAAAAGGCATCAGGATTGTAACAGACAAGGAATTGAACACGAGATACCAACTTACCACTCCTCACAAAATGCAAAATGAGTTTTGGAAGCACATCAACAGTGTACAAAGAAAGAGGGGATTTTACCCATATGTAGATCACTGAAAAAACCTGAACAACATAAAAAGGAACTTATCTCCTTCTTAAAAGATTACAAATACGTGAAGTGACTAAGGGAGACAGGCATAACACAGGATTTCAGGAAGTCAATCCATGCATTTCATCAAAAAATATTAAGAGCACACTTACCTTTTTTTTTTTTCCCCCAAGCTTTAAATGCATTCCCAGAAAGAAAATGTAATCTAGGACCAACCTCTTTCACAGAGCCATCCCCATCCCTTCTTCTGCAAATGAAAGCTCAAGTCAAATTCTGATCACCAGACTTGCACTTTTGAAAGCAGGATTACTAGCTATTGGAACACACTATCAAAAGAAAACATTTTATGCCCTTTTCAAGAGCAACTGCCTTTCTCTACCATAAAAGCCTTCACAGGAGGTCACACCAGATAAAGTGTGTCAAACTCTTACCTAGACTGCTAATATAAAGCGGGAAGGGACACTTCACCAGATGCCAAATCTCAGCTGATAAAGGGCTTTATGTAGTTTCTGTCTTTATACTGAGCAATGCAAATGCTTACATATCTGACAATGAATCCCCTCAGCACACTTCTTACCTCCATCTTCCTTAGCATGCCAGAGACCTGACAACCTCCAACAGATTTCTTCCCACTCAGACTTCCAGAAGTCACCCTGCTATAGCCATTAGAGAGGTATGGCTGAAACAGAATCAAAAGCCCAAGACTGAAGGGCAGTATTTAACAAGTATTACATGTCTGTGGCTTATGTACCAGAAAGACTTCAGAACTTCCCCACTGAAGGAGCCTCAAAAACTCCTGCCATGAACTAACAGAAAAAATCTATACTCCTCATCTTTCATGATAATGAAGGACAACACAATACTTTCACAGTAGTTCTCATTAGAACTTACAAATTACAAGCCAATTCCTGTATTCACTATTTTTCCCTAGCTTGTTTCAAAGTCATAGTACCAATAATGCAAAACCAGAATTTTCTTCCCTCAGAGTGTCAATCAAGTCATTGTGGAGTATACCACTCACAGGAATTGACAATTTTCTGCAGATACCTGCAGCAAACCCATGCCAGAAATAGGTAATTCAGCATGCACATTTGGGAAAAGGATCTTGAGGTTTCTAGTTACTATTCTGTCAAGTACAGTTTATGACTGAAATTAAAACTGTCACGCTCTTCAGCTTTAAACAACTGAGACACAGATTTAGAATAAATACACATATTTTAAATGACCACATATCAAGCACTAAGGCAACATGAGGACTTGTGAAATTCATCATGACAGCAAAGCTGCTACAGCTCTACATTTCTAAGTTTTCCAACCAAAGGCTTAAACAACAGATACTGCTTACCACCTACATTCTGTGATTGCAATTTTAGATGATGATTTCACTTAGTGCTCTTCTTAAGAGAGCAGGTGTCAGTCTAGTTTGTTTCAGGCTTCCACTGAAATAATGAAAAAAAGCTTTAATGAAAAAAGCCTATCATCCAACCCTCAGAAACTTGGAAGTGAAGAGAGAATACACAACCAATTTCTTATGCTAACCATTGAATAATGAAGCCCTTTGTAATACAAATGCATACATTCTGGAAGCAGAAGTAGTTTCAAAACTGCATACTTGTTAAATGCCAATGCCCTTCTCTGTCTTTTCAGTAGATGTCCACATGGGACTTCATTAAACAGATTCTGCTTAAACAATGTGCTTAGCTTCATACTAACTCGAAAGAACAGATTTAATGACCTAAAGAATTTCTGAACCAGAGTAAATAAGTATTGCCTATTTTTTTATCAGAATAAACGTGGGTAGTTCTGCTGTATGTTTTTACAGCTATGTAAATACAAATACATTTGCAGGACTGGACTCTGGAAAGAACACATAAACTGATGAAACCAGATGCAGCAATGCAGAGAGGTCCTAACACAGATGGAGACATAGTCTGAAACATGAATCTCGACAGCATCCAACACTCTTTGACTCTGCCACTGTGTAAAACAAATAGAAGAAATTACAGCAGCAAAGAAAGCATTTTGCATACTGTGTCCTGTACTTACACAGTACAAATTATTAGCACTGTATACATTTGTGATTCTAAAACAAGTAAGAGCCTTTTGGCACCATTTCAACCTTTTGTTCTCCGCAGTCCAATTTCACAGATTCAAACACATTACGTGTTCAATCCTGCAAAATCTGCCACAGACTAAAAATGTGTATTTTTTAATAAAAGAGAGTGGTGTACTACAAAGCATGAGACTTAAAAATACCAATATATTCAAATAAAAACACTTTGTGTGTAAGGAAAAAGCTGGAATCATGTACACAAATTTGTAGTACTTTGGGCTGCCTGTTAAGAAAGCTACTCTTTTTCATAAAAGAAACATTAATAGCTCTCAAGTAGGACAGTGCACAAAAGCCCAAGACAATTATATAGTCATTTTTAGACAGAATGTTATGCTACACAATACTGAATCAAACAACAGTGTCATGGTTTAAGCCTCTCATGCAGTTCGCTCACTCACTCCCCCCTCTTTTTTCCCCGCAGCTCCCAAGGGGATGGGGAGGAGAATCAAAAGAATGTAACTAAGGTGTAACACAAATCACTACTGCTACCACCAATAATAATGACAAGGGAAATACTAGGGATGAGCATACAACTGCTCGCCACTCGATACTCAGCCTGACCCAGCAGCAAACCCCCCTCTTCTGGGTCCCTGCCCTTAGTTTTTTACCTCCTGGGCATGACGTGCTGTGGTATGGAATACCTCTTTGCCTAGTTTGGGTCAGGTGTTCTGTCTCTGCTTCCTCACGGCTTCCCCTCCTCCCTGGCAAAGCATGAGACTCAGAAAGTCCTTGATCAGACCAAACATTACTAAGCAGTAACCGAAAACATTGGTATTATAAGCACTGCTCCCAGGCTGAAAGTCAAAATCACAGCACTGCGCCAGCTACCAAGGAGAAAAATGACTGCTACTGTTGAACCCAGGACAGACAGTCTCTTCAATAAGACTGTATTTTGATACATATTATATGCATTTTTATACTGTCCAACCAGCTTTGTGAACTATTAGGAAATTTTGACACTAGGATTCCATTGTATCAAAACACAAATTCTGTTAAATTAACTGTGTCCAATAGCAACACTGCATTTAAATGTACCACTTGATCTCCACCAGAAATAACTGGTTAAAACTAACCAGTTGCCTGCTCTTTTTCAAAAGGAGCTGCTGCAGTGCCTTAGGTGAAACTTAGTGATTACGGCTAAGAAAGGAACAGGTCACCAGAACCATCAAGCCTATAGCCCACTCCTGCAGAGCAGACTATGGAAGAGTCCTTGCCTACTAAATCCACATACCATTCCCACTCTTCTCTCTAACTGACATTTAATTACCTGCCAAGAAGCTCTGAATTTATTTTTACTCTCTTTTTTTAATGTGGGGTTTTTTTTTCCCCAAAGGGAGAAGGCTTGTGAGTAAAAACTTGAAATCAGAGTGCTATAATTAATACTCTTACAATATTTACATATAATTATCTACTGTAACTATAATACATAGTATTTATACAGCACCAATTTCTCATTTTATATGTAAAGAGATAATATGGTAACTAGGGAAAACAAAGTATGTTTACAGCACTTCAACAAATGAGCTAGCTTTCACTTCATCAACAAAACAAGAAAATGTGAAATTGGTTATGATTCCAAAAATAAAATCCTACACATACAAGGAACAGAAACACACTTTGCAGTCGCTTAAGACAGACAGAATTAAACAATCAACAACACTCATTCACTCAAATCATCAGTTTTACAAGCGTAAGTGTCGCATGCATCTGTTCAGACTAAATGTAAATCAGCCACATGGCTGTAAGTTTTAGCCAAGAAGTTACTATGACTCTCTCACCTCTCCTATTTCCTAATCTTGTTTCAGCTTGTCTGAAGTTATTCGAGTTTCCACATGCAAGAGCAATAGTACCACTTACTTCTTCAGACACACTGAAGAAAGGAGAAATATTATATTCTTCAGAAACAAGTTCTTAAACAGAACTAGTAAGTACTGATCACAGTTGTCATTTAAGCACTATTTAATGCTTGTTACCTCCATAAATCCTGCTTCCTTACCAGGGTGGGGCAAGGGAGATTAGCTGATGGATGTTATCCGTCTTGAAGAACTGTCATACCTCAGACAGACCTGCCATAGCACACTTGATCAAAGGAAAGCAAAACAATAGTTCCCTCTTAATTTCTTTGCTTTTTCACTTCAGTTGTTTTATAACTTATGCAACTATACGAAATTTGACAAAGCACTAAAATTCTCAAGGAACAGCAAGTTTTAAGAAGCGCATAGCAGGAACTAGTTACCGTTTAAGTGAATGAGAATTTTGAGTATTTTATATCCAAAAACAAGAACCAAAGATTTCAGAGAGAAGTAGCAAAGTAAAAACGAGAATACTTCTTACACAAACTAGAAAGGAAATTTGTGGAACACTACTTCTATAAACACGATAAAGTCCAGAACATCATCCCTCATTTGGATTAGTATTTACACAATAGCTTGGAAAATAATGCAGAAAGATCATTCAGGGTCATATCAAGAGGAATTCAAATACTGCTGTAAATACTTCTAGAAAACAGTAATAACTGCAATGGTCTCCCCACCTGTTGGCCTGAGGAATACCTTTCTCACCCATCCAAAGATATACAACTAGCTACAACCAAGCATCCAGCTTTCAAGTCATTGATTAGGATAATGCTACAGTTCTCTTGGAATTGTGTCAATACAATAAAGTAGACAGACTACTTGAAAGATAATCAGACATCTTTTAATTCAGAGTAACCAAATGTAAACCCAGTTGCCCAACAAGACTAGACAGTGCTAATAACCATCTGCATCAATCATCACATTAAAGGGGTTTGTAGCAACAGGAAAGAGATGCTATCCTTGTACATATGGGACTGAAAAAACATCACTACTCCTACTTGTTAGTGCAGGTTTATTGGGTAGCAAACCTACTGGGGTGAAAACAGCTTGCATACATTTCAGAACCTCATTCAACTCAAACAGCTCTATCCTGAGATATCCTCTGGGGTAACAGCTGAGTGAACTCCAGTTTCATATCTTGTGTTATGTGTAAGAGTAAATATGTTCAGAATTAGTGAAACCACAAAAGACAACTTCACTTCAAAACAGAATGATAACTTCTGCAGCTTTTCTCTGGATTTTACATATTTTATTGCAAGTGCGTGACAAGTCCCCATTTTGGCCAGAACTTGCAGTTCTACACTTGCCTTTATTTTAACACTTAAATGCACATCCAGATCAATCTATTGGAATACACAGGATTAGGTACCTTCTACGAAATTACTGTATAAAAGGATGCAGCAGATAGTCTTCTTCCTTTAGACTCTGTTTTGTGCTGATGACCCCTGATTTCCCATAGCTGTGTCTCTTCACGGGGACTTCAGTATCCTTTTCTTCCTCGAAATCTTGCCCTGGTATCCAACTGAAAATTGAAGTCAATATATCAAAAACGTACATTTTGCAAAAAAACCCCACGCTTTAGAGTGCTTGTGAAATCTTGGCACTTTGTAACATCAGAACAAAGCCCAAAATACAGCAGAATTAATTGTAAAGAAAACTAGTGATGTAGCAAACAAGTCATGGGGTTCTTCCAATGAAACAGACATTGTATTATCTTGAATTTCACTCAAAATTAAAAATATTTGATAAGCATCCTCTGTAATAACACAAACGACACAACATTATAGGTGGGTGGCAAGGAACACGGGAAAACAAGGCATTGTCAATCTGCTTAGATCTCTTTTTCCAAACTTAACTGATGAGCTGAAGGAGCAAAATTCAGATTGGGTTGAAGTGAGAATCACTGCAAATGTCAGTGAGGAAAAGAATAACTCAAATAAAAGAAGTTTCTAGGGAAAAAAACAAAACAACCAAACCAGAGCAAAAAGTGAAATAATATTCAGCTTGTGAAATCTGTGCGTATATTCTTGGCAGTTACAAAAAAAGGCATTTAATGGAAGCAAAAAATGACAGTAAAGCTAAAATAAAAGCTACAGAGCGCACTTACAGAAGCTAAACTGCAAGTTCTTTGCCAGTGCAGCAGAAAAACATACTTTGATCTTGGGAAAATTCTTCTGACTTTAGTCAGTCTTGTAGGTGGCAGTTTCAGACTGCAATTCAGCTATACTCAATCTAATATCTGAGGATGAAAATTTTACCTCCATTAACTAAACTTGCTTCAGAATCCCTTCAAAATTTGTAGAGAGCTAAACTACACGATGACACAGCTTGTCCAAGACAAGCAGCTTCCACTTTAAACCTTAATCCTACTTTCACATCTAAAATATTAGAGACGTAAACTTCGCTACAAGATATTACATTTCCTTAGAAAGAAAACAGAATCTAGGCAAACCCCTTATGGGTTTAGCGTATTATAAATTATATCTGCATTTAGCATCTAACTTGGTTTTGGATACTCTTTCAGCCTCACTATTATGCCAAGTAACAAATGTGGCAGAGGAGGATTATTGAAATTTACAGAGGTCACAGGACAAGAAAAACATCTCTCATCAGCCTTAGAATTTGGAGCAGTTAAATACAACCGCTTAAGAGCCAGGCCTCTTCCTGCATGACAGGAGACACTTGGCTAGAAACTCGGTTTCATCAGGTTCCCTTCGCAATCTACAGACAGAGATGCAGGCACATCATGTAATGACACATATATTGCTACTACAACATATACGTATATATATCAAATAGATATTTCAAGCATTAAATACGCAGAGTTTTTTCCTGCCCACAGAAATAATAACTTGTCACTCAATGTATTAATACAGTTTATATAGGAGGGGTACAAAATCAGCTACAACTTCAATAAAAATACAGAATGGAAGAAAAATTTCGGCTGCATGTTCTTCATTATGCACCACACTGCCTACAAATAAAAGTGAGCCCTGACCTACTTATGCTTAGAAAATTTTGACACCACCTTTACAACATCCTAACCCTTATTTAAATGTTGTGGAAAGGCAACCAAGACATTTCTGGATAAAATACGGGAAACTTTATCTAATTACATTTTTAAAACTGACTTCACACTATCATACTTAATGGCTCACTGTTAGAAAAACCCCAAACTGTTACTTATTATAAACTCAAATCCTCTAAGAAAATTAAGAATAATTTGAATGCAAGAGCCAGCTTCACCGTGAAAGCCTTTTTTCAATAACACAACCTCTTCACTTAAATGTTCTCTATACAGATCTCTTCCAGTGATCTCAATCAAAAGTGAGCTTGTCAACCTTATCTCTCCATTACTTGACCTACCTAAACCAAAGCTTTAATAAAAATAATAGCAAAAATGCCTCGTTTACCTGTCACATTCTAACCCTAATTCAATTCAAATATGCATTTTTCCAACTCTTTCATACTCCACTTTTTCTTCAGATGTACACCACCTTTATTTTGAATAGACTCCAAAGGCAAGACTCATTCTGCTTAATGACACCAGTTTTACTGATCTGAGTAGTCTTCTTCAGAAAACAGGAGAAAGGATAGCAGGCATCCAGGCCGCTAGCATGAAACACACCACAAACACTCACCATCGATCTTTTGCATGCAAAAAACGTCATCTGCAAACTTCTACAGTGTCCTTCCCTCAAGCACTGCTTCGGGCTTTTGTTTTCCTGTGAGACAAAGGATTACACGCTTAAATGGATCGCAGCAGCTTCTGAATAAGACATCAGACTACTTCAGATGAGGTTTACTCGGGATCTTGTCACGGCACGGTGACTCACGCTTTCTTCTAAAGTTGCCATTTCTTAACCGTCTTAAAACACGAATTAAGGGGCTTGATAGGGACCCCGGGGAGGACCACTGAGCGGGCCTAGGGGCACCCTAAGCCCAGGGAGGCGACTGCAACACCAGCAGCGAGGCCGCGATCCCTACCCCGGGACGGCGGCAGCGCTCACCCGCAGGACGCAGGAGCTCTCCAGCAGACACTGCCGCAGGTCCTCCCTCACCCCCCCGCAGGCCTGCCCGTCCTCCTCTTTGTCCTCATAGTACTTAGGCATGGCGGAAAGACCGGCTCTACACCTCGCTGCCGCCCGCCCGGACACCACGGCCGGCAGCCGCCGCCATGCTGGGCGCCCTTAGCCCTATCGCCGCTTCCGGCGGTACAGGGGAAGAGGCGGGGTGGATCCGGGAAGCGAACCGGGGCGCTTGCGTCGTCGCCGTTACCGGAAGGCTGCGGGCTCGGCCGGCAGCGGCGGAGGCGGCAGGGGCAGGTGCGGTTCCGTTCCGTCCCGTCCCGTCCCGTCCCCTTCCCTTACCGGTTGCTGAGGGACGGGTGGAGCGGTGGTGTGAGTCCGGCTGCTGGCAGGGAACGAGGGGTGTCGGTGCTTCCCACCTGGCGCCGAGATGCGGGTCGCGCTGAGAGGGCGGTGGCCGCTGCTTGTGAGGCGGTCACGGATGTCGCTTTGGGCTGGTGTGGGCTGAACAGCGGGCAGAGAGACCGGCAGGCGTTCCCCTGCCCCTGGCTGCGCGCTCCGGCCTTTCGCCTGCTGTAGGGCCCGTCGGCCTTGGCTCACTTTTGCGATGGGGCCGCGCGGTTGGGGCCGCCTGGCAGGCGGTACTGAAGCGAAGGTGTCTGCCCCACCTTTCCCGCTTATTGCCCTCCCCAGTAGTTGGCAAAGGGACTGTCAGGACATGGTAGGCTCATGCTCTTCGTACTTGTGCATAGCATTTGTAACTGACGTGGCCTGAATGGCCTGTGCTTTTAGTCCTCATTATGTGCTAAGCCGAATATATCTTTTGAAATTCCGTCTTCAGCGAAATGCTGCCAACCACTTCAGTTAGTTCCCGGAGCCAGGGGAATGGCGTGCTGAGCCCCAGGGATGCTGCGAGGCACACGGCCGGAGCAAAGCGCTACAAGTACCTGCGGAGGCTCTTCCACTTCCGACAGATGGACTTCGAGTTTGCTCTTTGGCAGATGCTTTACCTGTTCACTTCACCACAGAGGGTTTATAGGAACTTTCACTACAGAAAGCAAACAAAGGACCAATGGGCAAGAGATGATCCCGCTTTCTTAGTACTTCTCAGTATCTGGCTCTGCGGTGAGTGCAAGGGAATTGCATGAAAGAGAGGGAGGGAAAGTTTAGGAATATACGTTTGTGGCCCTTCTAATAACACACACAAAAGGACCAATCTATATGGATTATCCTTTAATCAAAGTTGAATAGAAGAAAACCATTTGAATGTTGAAGTGGGAATTAGAAAATGGAGGTGACAACTGATACTATGTAGTCTTGAATTATTCTCTCTATTGCAACTCATTTCCTATTACAGTTCAAAGTATATAGTTCCCTGTAGCTTTACAGACAGTAATAATATGCCATGCCATACAGCAGTGCTTTACTTAGAAAATAGGAACACTTGGTTTATCTGAACGTTACAGATAAAATGCTGGTTTTGCGGTAAAGGCCCTAGTGTGAATCTGCATGTCGCAGAATTAAGCTATAAACAAAGCTTCTTGTGTAGTTTTTTGACTGTCATCTTCTTTTATCCTAGTCATCTTCTGTTACATAGTACATTGCTTTTAGCAATACAAAAATTGTAAATTGCAAAGTAAAAGTATGTATTGCCACACACATGGCTTGGTTTAACAGGGAGCTTTTATAAACTGAAGTATATTCTGTTGTAGTTTTGTGTGGCTTTTTTCAAAAGGAATTTGGGTGGAGCAGTAGAATTTGCTGTTATGTTGTTAAGCCCCAATACAGATGAGTGTTCTCCAGTTTGTGAAAGGGATTATGTTATGAATAAATAGCCTTATGCTTAGTTTTGGGTGGGAAAAAAAATCAGTTGTGGGACTGAAAACTTTTGGGAATAAGAATGAGATGGGACATTTTGTAACAGTATACTCAAAAAGAGGTAGTGGTTTAAGGCCTCTTGCTTTCTTTTCCACAGCTACTTTAAATAACCTCGTTCTCCTTTCAGTGTCTACTGTAGGATTTGGATTTGTGCTGGACATGGGCTTTTTTGAAACAATAAAGCTGCTACTTTGGGTTGTATTCATCGATTGTGTAGGTGTTGGCCTCCTGATTGCAACTCTGATGTGGTAAGTAGTGAGGTCTGTAACCGAGTTGGGTATTGCTGATCAGCTAGGGATCGTCCTCTGCTCTTTGTGTGACATTTTGTTCTCTGGGGCAACATGATAAAGTATGTATTGACTATAGATTGGTTTGTGCTGTCATGGTAATTGTTTCAAAATGTTGCTTTAAAAAAGGATGCATGTTTTTCTTTACTACTGTTTCCTGCAAAAAGTGAATGCTCACAAAGTTTGTATTATGATGAACATTTCAACTTGTTTTCTTTCTTTCTGTGCTAGTTTATCTTCAGCAGTAATGCCAAATCAAGACTGTGGTGTTCAATATTACTTAATTTCTTATTTTGGTTGATCAGCTTATAATGTAAGCCCAAGGATGACTATATTTAAGTAGGGCAATAGACAATTGGCTCATGCTTGTTGCTGAAGATTTTAGTTATTTCCACTATAAGCACTGTTGGTTCTATTTTGCGCACGTTTGCTGGTTGCTGCCAGTTTTTGCCTGTGATGTCCAGAGACTTAAAGAAGGGGAGAGCAGTAGGGAGTAAGTTTCTAACCCGGGCCTCAGCATATCATAGATGTGTTCCACACCTCCAAGGGAGTCATGAAACAATGGGAAGTTACTGTTTCTGTGCTGTGGCAAGGGGAGGAGAACAAAGAAAACATTTTTATTTTACCAAGGACATAAGGAAATAAGAGCGCTTAAAGTTGAGGTCTTACGAATAGAGCTGACATCTTAAACCAATGCTGATCAGAAAAGGGAGATTACTTTCAAACAATGACCTTAGGAACTCCCATTTATAACTGCAAAATTCAGGATGAAGCAAATACCAGAACTGTAGCTGACAGATGAAGGGTACCTCTGACCTACTCTGCTTCTGGCCCAGGAACCCATAAGTTGCTTGGGGAAGAGCACAGAGTAATTCTTCCCTGCATCCTCCAGCTATTTGTGACTCTGGATGCCCTCTCCTGAGCCAGACAGACTTTCAGCATCTGCTGGTTTTCCTCTGTCCCTTAGTCAGCTTCCTGCAGGCATCACTGCCCATCACCTGGCTCCAGTTTGGGTCAGGTCCCTTCTTCCAGTGCAGGGTCACTTTCTTTTCAAAAGCTCCCCCCTGTTCCTTGTGAGTCTGAACCCCTTCTTGTCTCTCTCCACCGTGCACCCAGGCTCTGCCTCCTTCTGACCTTGCCCCTTGGTATAGAAAGCACATCAGAGGAAGCATCACAAAAGCTCTGGTCTCTTAACTTCTTATTTCTGAGCATGGATTTACTTCTCGTTCCTCTTATAAACGGGATATATTTTCTGATGGCAGCAGAACTTAAGCTGGAGAAAACAGTCTTGAGGCTTGCTTCTCAGCCTGTCACACCAGGCAGTGCACATTCTGTTAGCACTTGTCTTCAAGAACAAGACATGGGCTCACCTTAAGCATACTATCCCTGCCCTCTTTCTGTGCTTGCAATGCGCAGATTCTGTGAAGATGAGTTAAGCCATCCCTGCAGGAGGTGTGTTGTGTACAGGGCACTTCTCTGAAGACACCTCCTGTGTGTACAGTCCAAAGAACTTGTGACTGCAGTGATAAATTATAGCACTGACCTAGTGAAAACAAAGCTTTGTTTCTGTATCACCAGGAATGTATCTCAGCTGCCTCTTGAAGGCAAGGGATGGAATTACAGTTCTAACAAAAACATTCTAGCAATAGCCTGGCCTCATAATTCTTGTGTTTTCTCCCGGGCAGTGAAAAATTCGTCAGGGTAGAGCTAGGATCACACATGTCCTATTGTCTCAAACCAATGCTTTGTCAGTCAGCTCTACAGTCACATTAACAACATTCTCAATTGTCTTCTCATGTAGGTTCATTTCTAATAAGTACTTGGTGAAGCAGCAAAACAGAGACTATGATGTGGAGTGGGGATATGCCTTTGATGTTCATCTGAACGCTTTCTATCCACTTCTAGTCATTTTGCATTTTATCCAGCTGTTTTTCATCAACTGTAAGTAGAATAGTTTGGGTGCTTTGCTTCAGAATCATGCTGTGTCACAATAGCTGAGAGCAGTTGTCTCTTCCAGATGTCATCATATCTGATTCTGTCGTTGGCTATTTTGTTGGGAATACATTATGGCTGATTGCAATTGGCTACTACATCTATGTGACATTCCTAGGATACAGTGGTGAGTAACGGCAGCCTCTTATCTATTTGACTAATACCAAGAGCATGATTTCAGCCTATTAATTTGTAAATTAATACAAGAGACTCAGCTGAATGTTGAAGTAATTCTGTCTTTGTGGTGAAAGAAGTCTGACAGAAATTTACCAACCCTGTCCAGCTGTGTGGACATCTTAACCAAAAAATTGTATTTTTTGCCACGCAGGCTTCCTGCCTGCATTTGCTCTGTATTAGCCCTGCAGCACCACAGGGCTTGTAAACCTTGTTTTTCTAGTTCCTCTGAAAATCCAAATTCACACATTTGCACTGGATAAAAATTCTGTAGTGAGTTTAAGACAAAACATTTCCCAGGGAGTTGCCTCTCCCTGTTACCTCAAGTGCTCTCTGATCTGCGATGGTGGTAGGGCAGAGATGACAGCAGAAGTCGGCCAGAGTGGCACTGGTTTTTTAATTCCTGTCTTCCCCCACAGCCATTCTACATGAAGCCCTTTCCTGAAAAGGGCACTGCCTTATACTTGCTTTGGTTTTGTTTCTGTTTCAGCATTGCCCTTTTTGAAGAACACAGCTATTCTTTTGTATCCGTTCGCCCTTCTCATCATGCTCTACTTGATCTCCTTGGCATGTGGATGGAACTTCACCAAAATGCTTTGTTCCTTCTATAAGTACAGAGTGAAATAAAACCAGGACTTCACGTATCTAATGTTTATTTTGGTTTTATCTTAGCTGTCTTGACAGTAAAGAAAAGAGCATTTTGTAAATTGTTGTAAATTTCTCTTTATTGTAGATAATTGTGTAAAAAAGTTTGAAGTGTCCTTTTTTTATTAAAATATTTACAACAGTAAACATGTTAGCAATTTTGTTCAAATACTTTTGCAGTACATTCCTAAAACAAAGTTACTTGTACATCTCTGTAGCTTAAATTTAACTGCAACAAGTCTATTTAGCATAACTCTTTCTGCAGCTATTTTGCACATACTGGCATAAGCTCTACATTATGAGGATTTTAAGTGACACCAAAAAGCAGTTTTATTGAAGAATAATGTTGGAATACCTTGCCTTGGATTGGGTGAATGTATGGATCTCTGTAGTACTGCAATGGTAAAGCAACAGCTGGCTCTAGATACGAATCTGTCCCCTCCTTTTCATGAAAGAACTTGAGAACAGGTTTATTTTTGTGACTACTTCAAATATACATGGACAACTCTGGCACACAGAAGAAACAGTGATGAAAGGCACAATTAACATGACCCATATCAGGTTTCCAAATATAGCAGCAAGTTTTTAAACCGATCTCTATTCTAACAACCACCTTTACACGTGGCAGGTCTATGAGCACAGAAGGAAAGTACAAGTTTCATTTGGCTACAAGGGTGGGCTCATGGCAATGCCTGCAGCTGCAAGGGCCACAAGGCCAGGGGTATAAACTGACCATCTCAAATGCTACCTTCTGGAAATGGGAGATGACAACTTTCCAAAGCAGTGTTCAATATGAAACATGAGCACTAGGATTCAGTTTCCAGCACAACACAAGAATAAACTGGTTACAGTAAGACATAATATTTCAATACTAGAATTTGATGTCTAAGGAAAGACTGTATTTATCTTAAAATACCAAATATGCTGGCAGTGCATCTTACAGTACTGTGTGTTTCAGCCACTGTTAAGGCTTGAAGAGAATCATGTTTCCCTCTCAGCAGATGCTGAGGAATGTTTCCCTTTTAACAGGAAAGCACTGATCCATGGAAGGCAAAGGATTCCAGTCAGGACCCGCTCCCACTCTGACTTCTGGCACAAGCTCCTAGCCTGCAGGCAGCCACAGCCCAACTGTACCCCTTTTCCCTAACAAGAATCCAGCACCACTGATCACCCAATTCACTTCAGCAATGAAAATACTTCATATGTAGTGCCCCATGGTGCAGTATCAGTGAAATCAATGAAGGACTTGTGGCTTGCGTACCTTCCCTTTAGGGATATCAAGGTTTGTCCCCCTGAAGGAAGACTTTGTCGTTCTCAAAATTAGGCTACTTCAAAAGTTCCAGCAGCTCACTATTTACAGCAGAAATTAGCAAAACCCTTAAGAGGCCACTAAGGTCAGAAAGTGACACTCAAAGCCTAATTTCTTACATCAGCAGTCAATGCTAGCCTGAAAACACTAGTTGTTCAATAGCCTTTCAGCATTATGCTGGTGATTGCAAAGATGATTTAAAAACACAAGGGCTTTTCCCCCTTTCTACTACAGTTACTTGCTTTAGCTGTTTCAGAATACATAGTTCCTACTAAGAACAAATGTAGAACCTACGGTTAGTTTTTGTCAGGGGCCAAGGTTTGTTCTCTCCACCCAAAGGCTAAAATAGTATTGTCCAAGTTGGAAGCAAACTACAAATTGCTACAATACTTCATCTGGAGCAAATATTTCCAACAAAAAAACAGAGATTACTGAAACGATAATACACTTACGGAAAAAAAAATAATGAAGGAAAGGTGTTACACAGTTGTTCAGTTTTGCCAAAGACTAATCATACTCCAGCCCATTCAAGGAATCATGTATCACATGGGCAAAGTATAAATGGCTTTGCTCTAAACTGACTCAAGGTACTTAGAAACTGCTTTTGAAACCATTTTTAACTGTTTGTACAAGCAGCAATACAACAGAAGAAGCCAGTCTTTCATTGGTCCATGAATCATATGTTTATCTGTTGGAATTTTCTAAGCCACCATTCAGTTAAGAAAAACCGGATGTATCTATAAGACTATTTTCTACAGGTACAAATGCATGGTTGAGATGCCTGCAAAAGCGCAAAGCTTATACAGTGCTTTAGAAAGACTCCTTGCCTAAAAAAGAAAAATAAAAAGTGCTACTTTGGGATCACATCCTGTTCACATTATTTACAAAGCTTTCAGAAGGACTACCCACTCAATAAGCAAAGCAAGGTCATACCAAGCCTTTTGTATCTCCTTGCTTCAGAGCAACCCTCCGCAGCTTGGAAAAGTCAGCACTCATACCAGCCAGCCTGTTTGGCATCCAGTATAAGTCAAGAATAATTTGCTCACATAATGAAGGTTTCTGGTAATGCCTTTGGCTTCACAAAGTTCCCTTTTCTGAAGCTTTAGCAGCATCAGAAGGAGCTGACAGGAACACAGGATAATGCAGTTTACTCTGAAACACTTTCCATGACTCAATTACTATAAGACTCAGTGGCCTAGAGGGTGTTTGTAAGGCCACAACAAAAATAACTTGAAATTAAATATAGTGAGGAAAAAGCCTCCCCAAATACCGGGAAATAGGTTTAAGATGCTGAGGAACTGTTGTGGTAATACTGTAAGTTACGGCTGAGACATGTAAGAGACACCAGCCCCTCTGGAACACACCCACCATAAACAGTGCCCAAGCTGATGACCTGATGACTGCATTCCCATTTCACTGTAACTCCAGGAAGGAGACTTGCACCTCTTAACCCAGACTTAAGGATTGGAATTTGAAAGGCAGAAAGCCCAAAGCAGCTGTCTGCAGAAATAAGTAGATGGAAGGAGTTTTCCCCGCTTTTTCTTTTTCTCAACAAAAACTCACGTAAATTTGCAGAACTGTCTGATTATACCAGGTCTGAACTTACAAAACATAATTTGTATTAACATGGCACATTTATTTAGAGAACATGTAAGCTCAGGACCATTTAAAGTGGCAGAGCAGCCTGGAGTATTTCCAACTTCTGCTATTAGGATGTAATAAAAATGTAACAATCTTTAGAAAACCCCCTACGTATTTTGCCAAGCACTAGTTAACTTCTTGTCTTCGATAAATTTCATCTCCACATCTTTGAAAACTAAGAATACTGTTAACCAGAGTCCTACAATCACCTTGGTCACGGTTCTATATATTTAAATACATTAGCAATGATTCACCTCAACTAGTGTGAAACATCAAGAACAGGGATGCTTGGAGAATAAGCACACAGCTTTCCTAAATAAGTGGCACCAATAAACTTCTGAACTCATGGAAAAAGATGAGAATCACTGTCAGCAAAACCACTTCTATTAAGAACTGCAATGTCTAACATATTTCTGCAATCTAAATTGTAATAAACAGCTAGGGTTTGAATTACTTGTATCATTCATTCAAAGGCACAGCTGAAAAGAAAAACTAAATACTTGCTTAGACATTTGCTGGATAACGTGTGATGAAAAGCCATCACATGGCAATACTTCAATGGTATGGCATGTATGACAAGCGGGGCTGTGTCATCCCAACAGGTTAAATTCACACAGGATTCAGACCCTATCCACCCACATGCCTAAATCAGAAAATGAGGCCAGTGCTTAGCTTATGCCCACAATCTTTACGGGCAAGGCGAGCTCCCCAGGTAACATTTTATTTATGCCATTCAACACAATCCAAAGATGTAAGCAAGGCCTGCCTGGTAGCTTTCTACATTTCTTCAAGTTATACAGAAGATCTCAGCTCTGTGTACAAACCCTGCCTTCCCTGTGTCCCCAGACAACACAGCTAAAACAAAATGGCTATGGTCTGTAGAAGTAGTTAAGCTCTTGAATATCCTGAACTGTCAAAGCTATTTTCACAGGAAAGACAGGTTGCTTGTGTTCCCCAGTGGTGACGGCTTGCAGTGCCAGGGAGTCAGATTTAGGCTCCTGCTCCTTATAACTATGTAATGAAAAAAATCTGTTAGTCAAACTTTGATGCTGCAGGTAACAATTCAAGACCCCTGCTCTAGATCAGGGACCCTGCAACAGGCTGTGTGCACCTGTGCCCTGACCACAAAGACCTTAAAAGTCTTTTCCAAACTAAATCATTCTATGTTGGGGATAATGGAAGGGTTTCTTTTCCACAGGAAAGACTGGGCCAGCTTTCAAAATGTCAGTTCCAGGAGGTTGGTTCACAGCACAACAGGGAATCCCTAAGCCAGGGTAGATGCCTCCCTCCAGTGTCAACGAGGCACTTTGTTCCTATTTAAAGAGAGAAATTTCTGCTCTTCTTCCTGACCATTCTAACCGGGGACCTTAATTTTTGCCATGGCCATGTCCTCACACATAAGCACCTAAGCCAAAGGACTTTTTAAGAGCAGAGGCATCATTAATACTGCAACAATTCCACCCTGGATCTAATCCAAACCACTTTCTGTTCCTGCCCAAGTTTCTGATCCATTTAACGTAACTGTTTGTTTCCCTTGAAATAAAAAGGCAGAGTACTAATTTGAGGCCAAATTCAGATCCTATTAAAAGGCAGTGCGAATTACAACACTGATCAATAAAGGAGTCAAACTGAAACCTCATTCTTGAACAATGGAAGAAAATAAACCGTAACTACTCACTGCAAGGATTATGTAATGTATCTAAAACACACACCGAGGTAACAGAACTTTTTAAAAGGAGACCTCTGTAGATCAAATGTATCTAATTACTATTAATTCTTTTGATCAAAGTTAACCTCCGTCATCCCAAAGCAAAGCTGAAGAATGATTTTCTTGTTCCAGTACAGAAAATGAATTTGTCCAGCCTAGGAAATGTCTACAAAGATTTTTAGAAAGAACTGTTTGGAATTGAAAAAATTCTTCTAAAATGCAATGGATTCAATCTAAAATCACTGTAGATTTTGTACATAATATGAAACAAGACATTTCAGCATGCTTTTCATGTGGCTACAAACTGTACATAGTGGAATTTCACAGCCCCAAAGAAAAATGCTCTTCGGAACTCTGTTAATGCCTCTGAACATCATTCACATTCCGTGTACAAAACTACATAATTTAGAAACTTAATCTAGGTTTTTTTTTAAACATGGCAGTAAAGTTGAAACATGGTATTAATTTATGTTTGCATCTCCAAAGGAAAATGTAGAAAGATAACTTAAACTAGAGAATTCATAAAAAAACTATATCAATTTAAAATTTTACTGCATAAAAATATGTACTTTTCAAATTATTTCAATAAATTAAATGTCCCTAGCATTTTTAATATATATCCCTGACAGTCTATAAAAGAGGGTTCTTGTTATAGAAAATAAATGGAACTCCGAAAGTACCCCCTTCATAAAACATATTTAACAATAATTATATTTTTTTTCTTCTTCTTCAAGGAATGTAACAATATGTACAACTTCTCTATAGTACTATACTATCAAAATAGTACAGGTTAAGCGTAGCAGGGCTCTGTAACCATAGGATGGTAAAGTCACATTAAAGTGGAGGACAACTTCGGCCTCAGGCGAACATTATCAGTGTGGAGCATCAGTTTCTGCATGGATCAGGTAAGATGGGGTCAATACAATCTTCTCTTCTACAGTAGATTTCACAAGAGGTAGAGTTCAAGTGAAAATGAAAGAAATTTGGAATAAGGTGCATGCTCAGTATTTTCAATTTGTGACTTGCTAAGGATGTCAGATTTTATTGGAAAAGTTTCAGGATTCTTTCTTTTTCCTCTAAAGCAGATTTCTGTGATCAGTTTGTAATCTTTTTAATATGAATCTGAAACAGAATCAGAAAGAAAAAAACAAAGTCATGTTTTAGGGTACTACATTTCTCAGTAATAAGAGGTAATTGCTTCAACGTCAGCCAAAATTTTGAGCTTCAAAACAGAATGAAGAAATCTCACATTTTCCAATTTCCCTTTTAAAAGGTTATACCATCTCTCACCTCGTTCAGAATTGCCCAAACTGCTGAATTCTGTATCACTGAAAGCCGGAATGATGAAATTGGGTTTAGGCTGGGGTCAACTGTTCCTTCAGCTACACCGTTTTCAAATTTCCCTTTAAAAGAAGGTAAAGTGTATCTTCAGTTAACTCCTGTCCAACAAACTAAAGTATGAAACCTGTGCCCCTAAAAACGTATCTGTAATATCACAATTCACAGGTGAAACCTACTGCTGGTGGCTGTGAGGTTGACTGGTATCATTCCCAAAACAATTTTGATATCAGATTCAGCTTTGCAGCATCAAACAAGATAGGCCACAAAAATAATCAGAGGGCTGGGACACCTCTCCTATGAGGAAAGGCTGAGAGAGTTGGGGCTGTTCAACTGAAGAAGGAAAGGCCTTTCAGTACTTAAAAGGGGCTTGTAAGAAAGATGGGGAGAGACATTTTAGCAGTCCCTGTTGTGATAGGATGAGGGGTGATGGTTTTAAACCAAAAGAGGGGAGGTTCAGGCTGGATGTGAGGAAGAAATGTTTTACAGTGAGGGTGGTAAAACACTGGAGCAGGTTGTGCAGATGGTGGTAGGTACGCCACCCCTAGAGATATTCAAGGCCAGGCTAGATGTGATTCTGGGCAACCTGACCTAGTTGAAGATGCTCCTGCTCATTGCAGGGGAGTTAGATTAGATGACCTTTGAAGGCCCCTTCCAACTCAAACAATTACAATTCTAAGATGGTGCACATAATCAGAGCACACTGATCCAAACAGAATTACATGTAAGAATAAAAAACCTTGGAAATGTCTAAGGGTAGGAGCACCCAAACAGGTTTTGGCACAGATTTTAATATAATTTCATGGATGAAGCCTCTGGCTTACATGTTTTCAGGAAGTCTTATGTGCTTTAAGGACAAGGGATATCATTTATGCTCTGCTAGATGTATTCTTATTTAGAGGATCTTCAATTATATTAGGAGGAATAAGAATCCCATTTAAAAGCCCACTTAGACTTTACACTTAAAACATAGGCCCAACAACTGCTATTTGCTAAGATGAAAAAACTTGCTCTCACTGTAACAGGGATACCCAACCTATGTCCAGCAATTAAATACAATCCACAAGCAAAATTCCTTGTCCTTTAAAAAGGTATCCTGGCACTCTCCCCAATAGCCATTTGGCCATGGATATGCCCACCTTATCCCATAGCAAGACAGCTGTAGGGTGGGTTCAAACCCAGGCCAAGCACACAGCTCACATGGAGGCACTTTTGCCAGCACAGGATAGCAGAGGTGATCTTACACAGCCTGGAAATGTCTCCACAATAATCCTGGTGATTGACCCTGGCACAGAAGTTACACGCAGCTGCACTACAACTCAGGGTCACACCATATCTTTGTTTAGCACATCAGCCTCGGAAAAGAAATATTGGAAACAATATTAAGTAAAGCCTATTAGTCATGGACCCAAAACTAAACTACCAAACCTCAGTTTTAGGTTTGGTTTGGTCTCAATGAAATGCCTTAACTGTTGCAGTAGTAACAACACAGATTTTTTTCTACTGGGAAGTACCTATCCGAAAGTAGCCATCCTCCAAACGTTTGTCTTTGGTTTCTTTGCTTAATACCAGTTCTTCATTCTAGAACAAGAAAGCATAAATAAGATCATTTATTCTGACATAGGACTTTAGCAGTGAAAGACAAATGTGTGTGCATTCTTGTTATATATTCAGCATCCATCTTTTCTAAATAATTATGAACCAGCCTAGGATAATTATATATAGCCTTAGACAAGCCAACACAAAGAAAGAAAAAGCAGCAGTATTTCAGGACTACATGGTACTTGGCTTCAAAGTAGAAAAAAGAAGTACTTTAAGTGCCCCATACAACTCGCATAGTAACTGTCACATGAGCAGAATACATAGCAGACACAACATAAGAAAAGCATAGGCAGGATCTTGCTGCCTTTTCTTATGGCTGAACCAGAGCTTTCTCTGAACAAATGAAACTTACAGCTTACTTTTTGATGTGAGAATTTAGGTGATACAAAAAGCCATCAGCCTAGGAAGGGAAGCACTGCAATTATTGCTGCCTCACCAAAAAGGGATGGCTATCAATAAGTTTCTTTAATAAGCACAGAAAAACTAAATTGCAGACCAGGGTTTCAAGAACAGCTGGAAAATTACAACCAGAATCACATGGTCCATACTAAAAGACCCACAATAAGAATTTCCTATGAAGCAATTAAAGACACTTGATAAAACAGAAGATTAAATCCATCAGCTTTCATTTTATTTCATTTTATTTTGTATTTTAGTTTACATTTTATTTTCTTTTTTATTAATTCCTACCTTTAAGGGGGGCTGCTGAAAAAGTGATGGGGTTTTTCGTTTTCAGGAGGGAGTTGGGGGGTATTGTGGTTTTGTGGATTTTCTGGTTGTTTGGTTTTGTTGGGTTTTGGGAGGGTTTTGAATGTTTTCCTTGAGTCCCAAACAAATCCAGGCTGGGGGCACTCTGGTTTCTAAGGGCAGTTTTTTGCTTTTCTGAATTCTGTTTATGGAGGATTAGGGTTGAAGTACCTGAACAAGCTTCCAGCTCTTACGAAGTCTATAGAAGTGAACTCTTCAATGCTCTCTCAGGAGGGTACCTATCACACTGTAGCCACTATTCCCACATTGGTGACATTATTTGCTGACACTAATGGCTTAGGAAGGGGCCAGATGCAGAATTTCCTGTTTACTTCCCCACAAATCATGTCAATAGCAACAGAAGCTCAGTAGCATTCTGTTCTTGAGGGATGCTCTGGTTTGAGGAACATTTCACAGTTGAGTGCAACCAAAAAAACAGATGCTTGATGCATATTTTTTCTCATGATCATGTGTACTCTTGTGGTATTTTGGGCCCACATGAAGTGAGAGCTGTTGCTAGCTTTGCAGTTGAATATATTTCCAAAAGTCCTGAGAAACAAGACCTAAAAATCTTATAATATGATAAAATATCCAACAGTATAATGACCCACATATCATGTTGTATAAATAGAATCAAACAAATTTCTTTTTAGGGGTGGAGTGGTTGTAACTTCCTATTTTTACATACTCCTAAGGAATGCAGACTTCAAGTCTACAGAAGTGAACTCTTCAATGTTCATTCACTTTTCAGCACATGGTTATTTCAGGCAAGACAAGTACACAAGGTGTATAGCAGAAGAGAGGATTACTTTGCTATTTTAACAGTAAATAAAAGAAAACTTGACTGAAATAATACCTTATTTCTCTCACAAAGTTTTGTGATATACATGGTTAGCTGCAAAATCTAGTTGAAGAAAAAGGAACCCATACCATCTGGCTTCCATCAAGAATGTACTTTAGATAGTGTAGTAACATCCCAATCAAAAACTCGGAATGAGTTATGGAAAAAAATTGGTAATCAGTAATCAAAAGAAAGAAACACATTTGGTTTAACAGTACAGCTATTTCAACATCTAGTAAGGTTTGGATGTGTGTTGATTCCCGATCCAAGGCCTTTTTATTGTCAATAAGCTGAGTGACTTAGCTTTCGCGTTTTCCAAAATACATTGGAGAAGAGAGGTTGTTTGTTTGGGTTTTTTTTTAATAGTAGCAGAACATTAAGAAAATGAGCTTCCTCATCTCCAAATTACCAACGATGCTCATAGCAGACTGCACCCTGAACGAACACCTGAACAGTTACAACAGTTCTCTGTACATAGATCCAATTAAAAAAAATATGACAGCATCAGAGCATCAAGGTCCTACAGTTAAAAAAAATAGTATTCACATCTCACCCTGTTAAAAACATCAATAAAATTAGGAGGTTTTGCTTTTATCTTATAATGGAGAAGAGAAATAGGTAAATCCATACCTGAAAAGGCAAAACTTCCACAGTAGTGTTCAGAAGTATGTCTCCTGGGTGCTCTGGATTGCCACTGTGAAACAAGTACCTGCAAATGAAAAGGGAAAGGTAAAGCACTCTACAAACATCAGTCAAAATTAGCGAAGTTACTGTCTTAAATGTTAATAGTCACATTACAGATGTTACAATGCCAAACATAACTTTTATACTGCACCTACAACAGCTGGAAATAAGAAATGAAAGATGGTTTCACACAGTACCATAACTGAAAGGGCTGAAGTTCTGCACTTTTAAAGATTAGTTGGGCAATATTTTACTTAGCAAGGTAGTTTTCATAACCTGATCTTGAGAGATGGCAGTATATGAAGTGACCAACACTGTAGTCATTACTGCCTAGCATGGACTGCTACCACCCCCAGAAGTGGGAGCCCTGCCTTCCTTCAGCCTCTCCCCATCACTCCCCAACGCACAACACCCCTCTTTATGCTCACAGGACGAACTCTGCAGATCTGTTCTGAACCAGTTTTGGGAATGCATCCAAGTCAACATTTTGCCAGGCTGCTTTCCCCCAAGACCAGCTCATCACTCTGTTCACTGCAAAGTCTCATTAATAGTCATGCCAGGAACTCCCAACCTATATTCACACCCTTAATGCTACCTGAATTCAAACTTCTACTCCAAAGACGATTTATTTATTAAAAACACCCAAACCCAGACAACAGAAAGCATATGCTTTTTCTGCATATATACACAGAGAAAAGGACTTTTTTTACATACACCTGCACAAAGTCCCCGTTACCCTCATTCATTTAATGAAAATTATCTTCTTTTTGTTTTTAAAAAAAGGACAAAGTAAACATGTTTAAAACTGTACCAAACCCATCCTTATACATAACAAGCACTGAAGCACTGAAACTCTATCTGCCCATTCTCAAACAGATTTTGCAATACTGTGCTTGTATAAATAATATTACAAAAGACAGTTTAATTTCGGGGTTTGGAACTAAATGATCTTAAGGTCCTTTCCAACCCTAACAATTCTATGATTCTATGATTCCCTTCTCTTTATATACAGCACAAACTTCAGATTCTTGTGAATACGTATTATGTAAACAAGTAACAACTTTTCTTACCACTAGGTGGTATCAGCGCTTGAAAAATTGATCATCACTTAGGTTTTTTCTAGTAGACCACAGTTTATTCAGATATTCCTGTCAAAAACTACCTAGATATCACACCTACTCAGATGCCACTTTTAACAAGCCTATTTTACTTTCAATATGTGTAAATGAATATGTAAAAATCTATCAACACATTTCAAACCTTTCATCAATTGGAACTTGGAAAAATTATCAGTAAGCACCATCTTCGACATTGAATACATCGCCAGCCAGGGACAAAATTAGTTCAGAAATTATCACTTGATTAAAATTACAAACATTAGCTCAATTTGCAATTTATTAAGACATAATTGGAGATGTAAATTCCAGTTTGTCTTTATCCAATATGCTGAAACCAGGTACGTACTTGCCATTAATCCACACTCCACAGCTACAAGACCCTGAATTAGAAACGTCTGTGATTCCAAAATGATAAAAGTAATTAAAAAACTACACATATGCATTTCTTTTATCAACTCAGAAAAGGAGTAAAACCACACACTGTGGTATAAAAAAGCTACAGTGATTTCTATTGCACTGCTTTCAGCAGAACTGCACAGACTGAACTGCAAAACAAAACAGGATTCAGTCAGCTTCAGCATTGTATGTGCCTCAAGAAAACTGGTTCCCTCACTGTAGTTTCACAGAAAGGTTAGTCAGTTCTAAAGTACACAAGCCACCTAACACATCCACAGTTCTTCCAAGAAAAACCTTGTGACTTTTTCTAAATATCAAAAAAAAACCCTGAAGACTTCATGCTCCTTTCTAAGAAGATGCCTTTACTGGATGTTTCAATAATAAGCAAAATGAAAATCTTGACAAAGCTGACAAGAAACTAAAAGCATATTCTGCAGTCTTTGACCTAGCAGATGTAACCTGCCATCTTCAGTCTGTCAGATATCCCAATCATTACTGGGAATTTTTCTCTTGAAAACACTAAAAAATTCTAAGGAGACTTACTTAAAAATGTAAGTGATTAAACACACATACCTAAGGCACTACCATCAAACACTCCAATCAAACCACAGGCACGCTGCTTCTCCTTAGCTCTTACTAGTTACAAGTCTTATTTCTGAGAAGACACACCTAAAAAGCCACAAAGAAACTCCTTGTGATCTGCGATCATTGAGTATTCAAAGAACACTGATGGTTTTGGGATGTCTAGGTGGGATTTTTTGGGGGGAGGGAGGTTGTGGTGGTAGATTCTTTTCTTGTTTGCCTGTGATTTTTTGGTATGTGTGTTTGTGTTATTTATTTTGGGAGTAGTTTCTTTGTTTTTAAAAACAACCCTGCAACCACAGGCAACCATTTCTCCTACTTTGCCATCAACTTTTGAAACTAGCGTGGGGTTTCCTCATCCCAGCAGGTATCACTCCATTTAGGGCAATGCACTCCAAAGCTGGCAGAATTTACAGAAGTAATTCATGAATTTGATTGTCAGGTTTCCATCTAATCAAACCTGCTGCTTAAGTGATAGGACAAGGAGTAACAGGTTTAAACTTAAACAGGGGAGGTTTAGATTGGATACGAGGAAGAAATTCTTTCCTGTAAGGGTGGTGAGGCACTGGAATGTGTTGCCCAGGGAAGTTGTGAATGATCCATTGCTGGCGGTGTTCAAGGCCAGGTTGGACATAGCCTTGGGTGATATGGTTTAGTGTGAGGTGTCCCTGCCTATGGCAGGGGGTTCGGAACTAGATGATCTTAATGTCCTTTCCAACCCTAACTATTATTCTATGATTCTATATCTATATTTAGTGCAGTACTCTCAAACTCAGTGCACTATGTAAACTTGTTCATAGTGGTTCATCTTGGCTTTCATTTCCTCTTGTTTAAAAAATAACTGTCATCTCTTAGGCATCTAAGTTTAAACCTAATTCTGGTTATGTGGACAATTTTACATTGTAATGGGAAACATTTCTCAAGGAGAAGCTTGAAACCATTAACATCTCTAGATATACCATTTGGTTCTGATAAATGTGCAAGATGTAGGTACTTATCTGGACATTTCTCTGGTCTTCAAAACCTGTTAGGATATCTTAGAATACTTCTATATCTTATGGGTTTATCAGGGTGTGCATATCAGGATATTATTTTTATGGTACTTTGATAATAACTGCATTTCTAGGAATAAGCAGAAGATTACAAGATTCATAAAAGATTTGATAAGGAGAGTCATTCAGTAAGGCTTTGTTCTGGAAGGGCACATTTGTTTCAAGACTGGGACTCGATTCTAAAGATGATTAAAGAAAGCCTTTAAATGAAAGAAACAATATTTGAGAATTCTATTATACCTAGTTTATGCAGCTACTCCTAACGAAGACAATAAAAAAAGAAAAAAAAAAAAAAAGGAAAAAGAATTGCTCTTGTCTTCCTGAAATTATAGATCTAAACCAGAAAATTGGTTTAGAAATTCTCTCAGGAAATGTACTCGCTTTGTTTATTCAACATTATAATGGCCAACTTAAAAATATTTCAAAAAAAGCCTCAAAGTTTTCTACTTCCCCAGTCAAAACAGCAAGTAAAAAAGATACAGTGGAGAAATATGATGGTTATTCTTTTTGTCTTCTTTGATGTTAAATATCGGCAACAAATTTATTTTCCATGAAGAAAATAAAAAATATTTAATCAGTTGTTATGCATTTGTCTAAGACAGTACAGAACTTCTCTTTTCCAGGACTCAGAACTCTCCATATCTACTCTATGCCATTTTTCTTTGACAAAATGATAAATCATTTGTCACAGAATTATTTTTTCTAACACTTGGATTTGGCAATACACAATTATCAATTTAATTGGACATGTCATTTTCACTGAAGTGAAAATGGAAGCTTAATTGCTGCTGAATGGCAGGGGTAGGGACAGTCCGATTACACTATTTAATGGCTGAGAACTATTTCAGTTTACACAAGCCTACTCTTGCATTTTATTGTTTGATAATTTATATATTTTGGAACTTCCACCTAAACTTATGTACATGAAGAGCCTACAAAATCAATAGCTATTTGTGTATTCATCCAGATGCTTTACTAATTTAGCCTTCATTGTGCTTCTCTGCAGCAGGTAACAAGCCTTAATATTCACAGACAGCACATGGGGAATCTGAAATATAGATTTATTCAGTTACCCAAGGCTTCACTACATGTATCGAGTCTTTGATTAACATTACTTGCTTTGTTATTTTCTGATTCTATATAATCCTAAGGGTTTCCATCCCCAAACATTCCAATACTGTCTCAAAATATGGTCTAAATGTGATTAATCAACACACACAGTATTATAAATCTTCCTGGGCAGTTTGGAATGAAAGTTGTGTTTCCCCTTGAGCAAACCAACAAAAGTCTTCTTAAAAAACCTTTCAGAGTTAGGGCACTGCAGGAGAGACATGGCACAAATGTGTATGGTTTTGCATGTTCTCCTTTTGCACTGGGTGGAATGGTCAAAGCGTCTTAAGTCACCTTGTACACTCTCTGCAACGAAAATCTGGAAGAGATCCAGAATATCACAAGAGATTTTTGGATTAGATCAGTGTGTTACTATGACCCCAGACCAGAGTATGCTGGCTGAAATCTTGAAAGCTTGTATAGTGAAAAAGAAACCTTTTCTCACTTCTGTTGCAGTGTCCAGTAGGCTTGGTGTTTGACATATAATTTATAAATTTTCCAAATTATGGAAAATAATTAATTTTCATCAAGGCTCTTAAAAATGGGATGGTTAAGTCTTTCAATGAACATCCGGTTTTAGAGGATTTTATTTCCATAACTTCAAAAAGTATCAGAGATCATTTCAGAAGAAATAAAATGCTGCAAGTAGCAGATGAAAGATGATTCTACTTGGTGTGAAACCTGAAATACTGAAAAATAAATTACTTGTTGAAATATTCAAATTTTAATAAATGATCTTTTCTATTCCAGGAACAATAATGCTTATATTTGTATCCTGCAATTGGCGCCAAGAGTTTGAGCTGGCAAAGAAATATCTTTTTTAGCCCATAGCCATGTGCTTTCTTGTTTTTTTTTCATCCAACTCTTTTATTTATTTGCTTTTGCTCCCATCTTTTATTGTTTTGTGCATACTCACACTTTCTGATCCCCCACCTTGTATTTCATTTTCTCATTTCTTATCCCAGCAGATTTATTTCCAAAATATAAGCATAGCTCTGAGAAAATGGCTTGAGAAGAAGGATCCCTGGAGAAAAGGCCTCAGGAAATGAAATAGCTCAATTTAAGCATAACAATGAATTGGTCACAGGATTAGGATGAATGCAGTTAAGTGTGCTGGTTTTGTTTTCTTTGTTTTTTGAATAGTGGTTCCAATTTCCCTGTACTAAATAACCATAATTTAAGAATTTCTAAAAGCAGAAAAGAATTTTTACTATGGACTGGTAACTGAAGGATATCTGATGTGTAGGTAGATTACATTTTTTATTTCACTTGATAACACAGATGTGCTTACTGCTTGTTTCGGCTAAATTGCAACAAACTTTACACACAAAATAAAATTCCAATGCTAGAGTATTAAAGCAGCATACATTATCAGAAAGATTATGGATGACAGCTGGGCTGGTTCATGATAGCTGGGGAAAAAGATTTCCTTCATTATTGCTGAAGGACTCATGGTGGTGAGATGGCACAATCAAATAGAAATCATGCCTTTAGCTGATCGAATTGTAATTTGTGTGACTGTGAAAGCTACATATGCAACCTGATGTTTCTTTTTCACTTTATAGTTTTCCTCACTCTGTATATAAAAGACAAAAGGTATTTTGCTTTCCCTGCACCACACCAAATAATTGCCAGGAGTTGATTTTATCCATTTAGTCATGGCTTGATTTAAGACATGATCCAAATGGAGCAATGGCATGTTTTCATACAAACTTGTCATAGTTTAAGCCCAGCTGTAACTCACCCAGTTGGCTCACTCACTCCGCCTTCTTTCTTCCCCCTGCTCCCAGGGAGATGGGGAGGGGAATCGAAAGAATGTAACTTCCACAGGTTGAGTTAAAAACAGGCCTGTAACTGAGGTATAAGACAAATCACTACTCCTACCACCAATAATAATAATGACAAGGGAAATATAAGGAAAGAGAATACAACTGCTCACCACTAGACGACCCAGCTGTGAACTAACCCTTCTGGGCCCGTGCCCCATTTTTTTTCATCCTGGGTATGACATGCTATGGTATGGAATACCTCTTTGGCTAGTTTGGGTCAGGTGTCCTGTCCCTGCTTCCTCCTGGCTTTCCCTCCTCCCTGGCAGAGCATAAGACTCAGAAAGTCCTTGGTCAAACTAAATATTACTGAGCAACAACTAAAATTATCCGTCTTATCAGCCCTGTTCTGAGGCCAAAAGTCAAAAAACACAGCACTGCACCAACTACTGAGAAGGAGAAAAAATGACTGCTACTGCTGAACCCAGGACAAAACTGTACTGGCTCATCTGCATTTGTTCCTAATAACTGTTATGATAGAAAACATCCCCAAATTTTACACTGTTTGCCTGCCACCTGTAATAAATGATTGCAAAGCTTATTTTGTATCTTCAGAATGTAATGTATAAGACTGAGTTGTATACATTATATACTGGTTTTTGCTAATGAAGAAAACTTAGTTGTAGACTATTATAGAGCAACTATTAGCCAAATTATGTTGGATAACTTCAGAGACTTGATAAGACTGCACAGGCTATAAAATGGAAAAGAATCTGACTTTTAGTGGCTACATATTATAGTCTATCAGGACAACATGGAAACAAGAGTCATTTCTATTAACATAGTAATGAAGCATATTTTCCAAAGATAGTGAATGAAATCAACACCCCAATTAGATTTTATGCATAAAACTTCATGGTCAACATTAATCAAAAGAGATAGGGAAAACTTTTATTTAATGAATGACAAAATTCTTGTTTATATTGGACAAGGAAAATGAGCAGGGAGATAACATAAGCCACTGTGAGAGGACCTCTTATCAGGATGAAATCTTGTGCATCCCATCTTTAGTCTTACATTATGCAGATCTGGAAAGGAAAAAACTACTATATGGGAGAAAAATAATTCCCAGCAAATTGTGGCACTCATCATTTGGCAAATGAAGTTGCTAGCTGGCAAATGAAGTTGCTAAGCCACTATTCATAATATATGAAAAATCATGGCAGTCAGGTGAAGTCCCAAACAACTGGAAAAGGGAAAATATAACCCCCTGTTGTGGTTTAAGCTGTAAATCAGCCACACAGTTTGTTCACTCACTTCCCCCTCCTAAAAAGAACTGTCGCGATTTAAGCCGTAAAACTAGCAGTTGTGTTCACTCACTTTCCCCTCCTTCTTCCCACACACTCCAAAAGAGGGGGGGGAAACGGGGAGAAGAATCAAAAGAATGTAACTCCCACGGGTTGAGATAAGAACAGTCCAATAACTAAGGTATA